>JAHPZR010030750.1:0-35314 GCA_019787425.1 Platygyra sinensis
TGATCGAGAGATATAAACCATCATTTTCCAGTGTGTTTTCCTACAGTGGCTACTTTTTTAAGTTTTCAACATTTTCATTAGGCTTTATTCAAACAGCAATTTTGTAAACAAATTGATGATGTGTAATGAACAGTATTTCTTGGGGTACTGGTGAGGTTTTCAAGGCTACGTGTAATGGCTTTAGCTGTTAGTGCTCATCACCATCAGTTTTTTTTTCGCTGAGTAGTCTCCCCCACCCCTCCCAGGAGTTGATAATAGACCTTCAAAGAAAAATCTAGTTTGAAAATATTACTTTGTTGCAAAACTGTAAAAATTGACTTGTGTAAAGAAATTGTCTACTCAGTTGTCACTGAACACTGTTAATGTGGAGTGTAGGCCAAAGTAGCTTAACAAGGTGTTCTAATTTACATGTCTAGACTACAACCTTGAGCATTGTTTTTCTTTGCCCTGGTTCAATAGAAATTGTATATTTTATTACCTTAAAAACAATTAACCTTAAATCTAACGGAAGTGAACAACATTGAGGGATATCAACCTGGTCCATTTGTTAATTTGATTGTATCTAATTTTCATCATTTGTTTGTATATCTTGGTGCTACAGTCACAACAACAGATGGTGCAGGTGAGGATATAAGTGCCAGGCTGGGAAAAGCACAAGCAGTCTTCTGCAACTTAAGGTAATTCCCCTGAAATAAAACTGACAATAGATTTTCGTTCAAACTTTGCCCACTGAATATTTATCATATGAGAACTTCAATTTTGAAATAAAAAAGGGGTGCCCATACTCATTAAGGAGCACTGGGGCATTGAAAATGACCCATTTTGGCATTATTTAATGCTTATTACAAAAACGCATTCCCAGCCATAGTTGTAAATTTTTGTGACCGAGACTCATGAGAACACGCATTAAACTGGAGTCAACGCATTGTATCGGACACAAATAAACTTTTTAAGTTTGATTTAGACAGAAAGCTGAATTCTTGATTAAAATTTCGACCAAATTTCCCTGACATGGTTACCATAGGGCAAAATAGAAAAGACCACAGTTTACTTGCTATTTTCGTTATTTATTCAATTTTCAGCAATAGGAATCAAATCGGTCTTTCCTCAATCAAAGTTTATGATAAGTTGATTACAATGACTGAAAAAAAAGTTGGGGTGCCCGTGCTCGTTGGTGCGCTATAGCCATTTTCCAACTAACAGTGCTCAATATCAAGGCAAATCCGTCATGTTTTCTATATGCGCGTGCACGCGGGCGCGCTAAATGACGCCATAAATTATGCGCAGAAAGGATGCGCAGTGCAATTGTGAGGAATAACCTTAAAGAACATCTGGAAGAACAGTCAACTCAGCATAAACACCAAGTTGAAGATTTTTAGATCCAGTGTACTGGCTGTCCTTCTCTATGGTTGCGAAACTTGGCGAATGATTAAAAGCGACGAGACCAAACTTAATGTTTTCCTCCATAAGTGCCTACGACGAATTCTGAAGATTTACTGGCCTCTGAAAGTGACAAATGAAGAGATTAGATTCAAGACGAATATGGAAGAGATCACCCAACAGATAAAACGTAGACGCTGGAAACTGATTGGGCATGTGTTGAGGAAAAGTGTAAATGAGAACACAAGGATAGCCCTAACATGGACCCCAGAAGGAAGACGTAAGAGAGGTAGGCCGAAGGAGACATGGCGAAGAACGGTAGAGAGAGAACGAGGCGAACTTGGGTTCAAAGGTTGGGCAGAAGCTGGTAGTTGTGCGAAAACCGAGAAGCTTGGAGAGAGAGAACACAAGGCCCTATTTCCCTCAGAGGGAAAAGGACATAATGATGATGAATTTTCATCATTGATAATTACTTTATGTTGTGTTTTAAAATTGAAAAAGGAAACTTTAGAAAAAACTTAACAAAACATCAATTACTATGGAAATAGGTCAAAGTAGTGAAACACATCTATGTATGAAGTCAAACAGATCAAAACACAGATTTACTGTTTGTTTGCTCTACTTTTGTAGCTACCCATAGATAATTATATCCTATCCAAATGAAAAAAAAAAAAGAACGGATTAAAATTAAAGTTTGTTTACTAACATTACATTTTAATCACTGCTGTAAAGCTGCCATTTGTATGATTGAACAGCATCACATGGGCTATATGAAAACATTACTCAATAGGGTTTAGTCCTGACAGAGTGAAAGTGTTAGATCTGGCATCTACACGGCATGATTAACAGTAACTTAGGACTGGGTCTGTTACATCGACTCTATGCACAAACTAAATGACACAGAAAACGGTGAACTTTGCGTTCAAGATTAATGCTTGATGACCCCGCGGCTACCTCTTTTGTAAACGTCATTTTTATATCCATTATTTAAGCATAGGTGCATTAAGACTCGGGCAGTGAAGAACTTATAGTTAATGTACTGCGCAAAACTCGTCGTATTTCACAACTGCAAAAGAAAAGACAAAGAAAGCCTACAACAATTCATTACTTTGGTCCAATATTCACAAAGTATGAACAAGTCCCTATGACAAAAACAGTGAGTGGAAAAAGAACAAGAGACCATGGCCATCTTTTGTGTGGCTCTTAAAAATTAAGAAGAATATGAAGGAAAGATACCAGAAGCAGATGGGATAATATATATCTCTTTTTTCTGAGGCTAACACTTGGCAAATTACACCAAGATAACTGATAAGCTCATGGTCCTTGAGTAGTATATAAAACACGCATCCTATAATCTTGATTTATTGCCTTGAGGTTTACAGATAAAACTAATTTCTTCAAGGAGGAAGGTTAAAACTAAAGTTGAAATTTTAAATGCCTTTTTTTCTCATTTCCAGTCGATCTTGCCTATATTGTCATGGAAATGTCTTGAGTTCCTCACCTTGAACCGCTTGTTTCAAGTTTCCGATATCATTAAGCATCTTGCAAGAACTGAGAACATCATATTCATCCTCTTGAACAAATGGAGAACGAACTTAGTTCAAGAAGCCTGCTCATGACAGTCTTGGAAGCGAGCTTCATGATTGTGTTAAATATTGCATCTCTACTGGGCAACATGTTAGTCTGCATCTCTGTTTACAGAAACACCAGGCTCCGTACAACGACAAACGTTTACATTGTCGCATTGGCAATCAGTGATTTGCTGTCCGCCATTTTTGTGATGCCCATTGCCGCGGCAGTGCTCATTTCAGGGAGATGGCCTTTTGGTGAAACCCTTTGCCAAATGCATGCTTTTTTCACCCTGTTTACCGTGTACATTTCACCAGTAACTATGGGTTTTACCGCACTGAACAGATATGTTAGAATGTGTAAATCAGAGCCACAGTATCAAAAGTTCTTCTCCAAACGGAAATCACGCGTAACGCTTGCGTGTGCATGGGCATTTGTAATCAGTTACATCTGGATTATGCGTCTTGCAGGTTTACAGAATTATTACTTCGACCCCGGATATGCAGCGTGTTTACACGATAATTTCAACAACTCTGCGAGGGTTATCCATTACTTTTTCGTGATTGGACTCTTCTTTGTCCTTCCACTTGCTATAACGATATTCAGCTACAGGAAAGTCTTCAGAAAGATTCAGGAACACAACATGGTATTGATTCCTGCTCTTCAACGCCAAGACGGCAATACAACTGTCTCCAGGTTCGAGATTCGTTTAAGCAAATCTTTGTTTGCTGTGGTTTTCGTCTTCATGTTGTGCTGGATTCCCTCATGGATCATCACCATCCTAACCCGCTTCAACATCACTGAAACGATGCCTCGAAATGTTCAACTGCTATGCGCTTTCTCCGTGAATTTGTCCAACACCATCAATCCTTTCATCTACGCAGGAATGAATCCGTTGTTCAGAAGAGAATTTCGACGAATAATCTGTTGGAAATCCGGGAAAAAAACGACGCTCGTACAGGATCCACTGCCGACACAACACAAAAATCAAGCACGCTTTTCGCCAAGATCAGAAAATGTAATTACCAACCAGCAGGCCGCTGAGTCAGCAGATTTTGAGTGTCGTCAAATGAGCAATGACGAAAACGGACAAAAAAGAACGAGGCTCTGAGAGGAGGCTATAACAATGTGGATGCCGAGTAATTCCATTAGTGGAAGTCCTTTAAGGCTGTGTTCGCTCTTAGTGCCTGAGTACTAATGCCCTCACCGGTACAAAATAATGTTGCGTTCAGACACTGAGTACTTTAAATATGGTGATTCCCGGGTTTTGCATTGCGCATCCCTACTGCGCAAGATTTTTGCGTCATCAGCGCGCGCGCGTACAAAACATAAGAGATTTCCCTCAAACTAAGCTCGATGGCGAGATAAAAGCTCTTTTTCTCTTAAACGAGCACGGTGACCCCCACTTTTTATTTTATAAATTCAATGAGAACAATATCCGCAATAACTGAGAAAAAATTTGGCAGAAATCTATGGCTACTTTTTTGGCAAATGAAATAAATGCTACAGATAGAGACGTAACGGGCCCAATAGAACAAGTCCAAATTATGTTTCCTTTAAAGGATAAATAAAATATATTTGAAGCCATTTTTTCTGGGACGTCGATGAATAAGCAATCAAAGAAAGTCGAACTCTGTGTGATATAACATGCCGCATTGAAAAATAATCGAGCTTACTTGTTGCGCACTGAGATAACCAAAAGTCACTTAAATAACGATATTTGTCAGCATCGTGACATGAAAACAAGCACGGTGACCCCCTCTTTTTATTACGTTTTTAACATCTCCTTGTACTGTAATGACACCATACCAAGTTTCATCGGAAATCTATGGCGGGTTCTTTTACTCGGGAATTACCTTAAATACCTAAGTACCATTTGGTGCCCAAGTATTAGTACATTTTTTACATACATTTATTTTTGTTTTCAAATTAAAAAATTACAAATTAGTCTTATCCCTTTGACGGCATTGTATCCCTTTGACGGCATTGTACCTGAATTACTGAATTCTGGTGTGACTCTTGGAAAAAAAAGTGTCTTCAATTTAGTACCCAACGAGAATAGTACTCGGGCGCCGTGCTCGGCCACAAACGTGAATATAGCCTTAGAATCAATCGACTTTCTTACGGTCTGAAAATGACCTCCGCCAAGGGCGTAGCCAGGGGGGTGGGGTCCTGGGGTGCCCGTGACCCCCCCCCCCTTTGTAAGCCTTTTTGTAAGCAAACAACTTACAATATTCAGGTGACAATCTGATGAGTACCCTCTGTATGAGTCAGTGTGCGGACCCCCCCCCCCCCCCACCCCCCCCCCCTTTTAAAAATCCTGGCTGTCGAAACTCTAGACCTAGAAAAGTTCTTTTCAGAACAACCTTTACTCAGACAATCACACTATACGAATTTATGCTCGACAGTCCTGGGTTGAATTTAGCCATTAACGAATAGTAGATACTGGCTTGTTGTAATTATTTCAGATCAGCAACGGAGACGCTAGCAGTACACTCTAATGCTGTGGGAGATTAACAGCTATAGAGTTGTCAAAATTGACAGACTGGGGCTTCAAAGATCGTACTAAGTACGTCTATCATTTGAATTGTGATGAGTCATTACGTCTATTTACAGACCTTTGCATCTTCATTTCTTCAAACTTAGTAAATAATAAATGCTCATACCGATATCAAATGCTCATTCGGCTGAAGCACATCAGTTCAAGTTTCCGTGTCCTTGGAATACCGACATCTTGCTAGCAAAGCTCTTCTCTTTCAGGATTTTTTCATTAACTTTCAATAAGACATCTAATAGGCCCTTTGCAGCTAAGCCATCACGTGACCTACTTTTCATAAAATTATGGGCTGCAACTTTAAGAATGCCAGAAATGGAAAAAGCATGTCGAAAACATCAAAATGGCCAAGTTTGAAGCCCTTGGCATTAAAAAATGAGATTTTATGACGGTTTGAATTTTTAAAAAATTAAGATTTGCATGGAAAAAGTTACTGGAGAGCAAGGCCTTGCTCTCCAGCAACTATTTTCCATAGATGTACTCTAAATTTTCCAAAAGTTCAAACTGGCGTACAAACTTACTCTTTAATGCTAGGGACCTCAAACTTTGCCATTTTGGTATTTTCGATGTGTTCGTTCCATTTCTGGCATTCTTTAAGTTATAGCCCATAATGCAAAAGATTTTTTGGAAAATTGTGGTCACGTGACCCCAGCTGCAAAGTGCCTATTATGTGTGACTGGTAACTGTTGGCGATTAAACTTGGAAATTCCGGGGAGGCACGGTTCCATTTTCATCTCCGAAGTTTTCAAGTAAGATATAACATAACTTATTTGAATGGTCGCATCTATGTTCACGTTAAAAGAAAAGAAACCGAACAAATTGGAATAGCTGTTTCTGACTTGCATTACTTGTAAATCACTGTTGAAAAGCTTTCTTATGAATGGTCGCTGCTTATAGTGTCAGACTTTATGCTATGGTACAAACAGTATCACATGAAACACTACTCAGTAGCTGTGATTGAATGGTCACATTTGGGTTCAATTGGAGAGTCAAAATGATAGATCAAGGATACAGGGCTAGATAAACTTTACCACACGAAAGTCTCCTTCACGATCATAAGCACAAAGTAAAATTTGAAAAAGAGAGAGGAAGGCAAACTATCTGTGTGTTTGAGATTTTAGCTCCTTTCCTTCCAGGCGCTGGGTGTTCAATTAATTGAAGCGCGCAAAACCGCGAGCGAAGAAATAGCCTCGAGTGTTGGCAAAACCTGTCAAAATTGACCAGTCAGAGGGTATACAAGAACCTGATATACCGGAAGGTTGCGAACAAGCGTTCATTCGCTTTCTCTCGCCGCGCTTCTCCCCTACTTTTTCGTCGGCCGTTTTTTGCTCTGCGGGGGCTCCAACTAACTGAGCGCCAACGCCTGGACGAGGCTATCAAGATTTATGCTTGATGACCCAGCTTATCTTCACAAACAGTGGAACCACATTTATTTACGTATTTACTTAAGCATAGATTAAATAAAACACGAGGAGTGAAGCGCTTATAGCAAATAAACTGTGCAAAACTAGCTTCATATTTATTTTTTTCTAGCTTTCACAACGTAACACAGTTTGATCTTAGCTTCACAAAAGGAATTCAGTTCATTTTAAATCCCATTGAAAATAATGAAAGGCCTTTTAACCCTCTGACATACGCGTGATAAATAGTATTCTGATCTTCTCGCAATTTTTCAACTAAAAGAACTCGTTGCATAGCGATTAATTAAAAAAAAATAATTATAACGGATGACGTTATTAAGGAGAAAGACAGAGAAAGCCTACAGCAATTGATTGCTTTGGTCTGAATATTCACGAAGTATTACCAAGCCGCTCATTAAAGATAATAAAGGCTAAAGCAAGGTCTCAGGCCATCTTCATTGTGTGGTTTTCAACAGTCCAGCTAGGTCACTAAATCTAAAGGAAGGATCCAAGAAGTTAACCAAGTTAATAAGAAAGGATAAGATAAGATCTAGCCTTTATTGAGAATTAACTGATAAACTCATGTGGCCTCTACGAGTATTACAAATTTGTGACAATGACATTGAATTTGAGGGGAACTGCAAATGAAACGGAACAAAACTACAAAATATACTCTGCAATCATTTTTAAGGACGTATTTTTTTTCACCTTCTGCTCAATCACTTTGACATATACTATGCCTGTACCTGGTCAATTGTACGATCCTGCCCCTGTCATCCCTAGTTTTTAGCGTCTTTTAAATTTAACCGTGTTTTAATTATTATTTGTATCTTTATTTTTTTTTAAATGTCATGGGCGGTGCCTCTTATGGGTCCTCGTGTCCCGTTCGCACCTGCCCTTTTGACCTTATATTTCATTTCTTCTCGGTTACTTGTCTTGTTGTATGTAACATGTGTAATGGTCAATAAAGCTGTTAAAAGAAAAAGAAGTCAATCCTAATTACTGTTTTTACATGTGTGTTCTGCAATCAAACTTCAAATTTCAAGTTTCAAGCTTTCTTCTTGAAGAATTGAAATAATTTTATGTTCAAAGCTCAAGGAAACACAACGTACCTGCAATTAAATACAAAATTATAGCTTGGATTATATAAAAATTGATGTCAGAATATATGAGACACGGATCGCGACATTTTCTTTTTCAATTACTTTTTTAAAACCCTTATTCCTTTGATTTGTAAGCTTGTTATATTTAGTTGATGAGTGTTTATTTTTCTTCATTCAGCTGAAGTGGTGTGCCTGTGAACTCGCTTGGTGGAGATGAGCCCATAAACGCTATAAACAACGACATTTGAACATTTTGAACTTGCTTGTGTTTTAACCCTCGAACATACAATCTAACCTATACCCCCACAAAGGTGCAATGGTGGGAAGGGGATGGGGGATGCTTATGGAACCCCCTCGCTGAATTTTCGTTTTGTTGAGACACAGCGAAATTCAGGATTTACATTGATAAGATAGCCCTGAGCATGTGCTGCAAAATGATACCATCTTTATTTGCTATGACGTCATTTGACCTTAAATGTCGTTTGACCCACCATCTTGGATCCGCCATCTTGGTTTTAACAGTTGTCTTAAAAAGTCAAGGAATAGCAAAAATTAATGCAAAATCAAGATGGCCCTCGCTCGATCAAATGCGCTCGCTCGCCAAAATACGCCTGCATCGCAGTTCAGCGGAACTGTGTAACAAATCAAGCAAGACTGAAATCAAGCAGATTTAAAGGCCGGGGAAAGTTATAGCTAGAGACAGCCAACAAAGGTGACAATGGTAGAGAGAATGGACCCTTCTCCTAAATGGCGGCCGAAAATTCAAATAAGTTAAAATTAGCTAATATTAAAACGTTTACCAGCGCTAGACGGAACACCTTTACTGTAGTAACCCTCCAAAGTTTCAGCATTTCAGATGTAATATCAGCTGAGAAAGTGTGGGATGAAAATTGAGAAATTTAGAATTTTGTATGACTGGGGGCATGCATTATACCCTCAGTCATACAAACGTCTGGAAATTTTTAAATTTTCAAGTTACATCCTCTCCGCTGATATTACACCTCAATGCTGAAACTTCGTAGGGGCGACTAAAGTAAACATGTTCTTTCTAGTGCTGGTATACGTTTTTAATTTTGACTTATTTGAATTTTTGGCCGCCATTTTGGAAAAGGGTCTATTAACTCTACAAGAACCAAATAGAAACAGAAGTTTAGCAGCTGTCGTAAGGTGTTATTGTTTTATCATTGTAGTAGCTATTATTGTTTTAGGGCTAGGGCTTTGATGGTTTTACATTAAAAAGTTGCTCTGATTAAACATTCATGCAAAAGAAAATAAATACTGTAGTAAATGTGAAATTTTGCCCATTTACACAGGCGATTTTTGCCGCAGCAACTCGATGCAATTTTTGCTCCGCTAAAGTTGCAACTTCAAAATCTCACGTGTAAACGAGGTGCAATTTTCAGTGCGATTTGTCGCCGCGATATCGCAGGGGTTTCGAGCATGTTTGAAACTTGATGCAATTTTGCTGCGACAAAAGTTGCACCGAGCCAGTGCTGCGACAAAAATCGCCCGTGTAAACGGGCCTTTACGGATTTTGTTTAAATTTTGGCTCTAAACGCGATTCACCCCTCTAAACAACTGTGAAAATTTTAGTATGGGCTGTACGGTAGCTTTTGCGAACACTCCTCGGTCAAAGCCTGGGTTTTGCAACGTACGAAAATTAAACTACGAATGCCTTTTACTTAAGCTGGCGTTCATGTATCGGGATGCGAGAAGGCAAGAGTAAATTAGCACTCTTCTACCGGTTTTTCTATCTTACATTTTTGCATATTTTATTGCTCCTAGGTTTAAACACATGTTTGAAAGCAATTTGAAACTGTCGCTACGTATGCAAAATTGACTTAACTCAATTCAAGTGCTGAAGCTGTTCTCGTTAATTTCTTCTTAGAGTTACTTTGTCATTTTTGCAAGCGAAACTAATATTGCTGTCTGGCGGGCAATCTTAGCGTGTGCTACTGCGAAAAACAGTAGTAAGCCACCTTAGATCATAAAACTTCTTTCGAGCGCATTCCAAATTGATTACAGGTGGCGCCGGTTCTTGAACTATTTACCTTAAAATGCCTCTGAAAAAGTTCTCTTTTTCCCTTTCGAGAAATAGTTATATTAATAACTAGTTCTTTTTTCCCTTTCATCAAATAATAATATCAATAATATTAGACCTTACATGGATTATATTATTATATTATTCTGGTTTACGAAGTTCTGTTAAAATTGTTCTGTGGGCTATACGTATCTTCTGGGTGTAATGAATATCTCATACTACCAGAAGACTTGCTCTGCTAACTGTGTTAAAAATGCTCCTACACCAAAGGCTGTTTTACGGTTTCGTTTATACGAACGAAGAAACCATTCAATTTTGTCTAGAAATTGCTGATACAGTTAAACTATATAGATCTAATTTTCCAATATGACATCTTTTACAGCCCGTCTTACACGTTTTTTTGTAATAATTCGTCAATTTTCGTTGTTGTCCATTCGACGACACTCAAAATCAACTGACTCAACAGGCTGCTGGTTTATAACCACATTCTTTGCTCTTCCCGATAGCGCATTTGATCTTCCTGTTGTATCTCCAGTGGATGCTTGATGTGCGTTCTCAACTTTCTCTCCGGAATTGCAAGAGATGATTCGCCGAAATTCTCTTCTGAACAACGGATTCATTCCTGCGTATATGAAAGGATTGATGGTGTTGGACATATTCAGGAGGAAAGCGCATAGCAGTTGAACATTTCGTGGCATCATGCTAGTGATGTTGAAGCGGATTAGGATGGTGATGATCCACGAGGGTATCCAGCACAACACAAAGGCAAAAACCACAGCAAACAAAGATCTGCTTAAACGAATCTCGTGCCTTGAGACTGTCGTCTCTCCGTGTTGGGGTTGAAGAGTACGCACTGATACCATGTTGTGCTCCTGAATCTTTTTCAAGACTTTCCTGTAGCTGAATATCGTTATAGCAAGGGGAAGGACAAAGAAGAGCCCGATCACGACAAAGTAGTGGATAACTCTGGCCGAGTTGTTTAAATGCTTGTTTAAGCACGCTGCATATCCAGGGTGGAAGTAAAATCCCTGTAAACCTGCGAGGCGCATGATACAAATGTAACTAGCTACAAAAGCCCATGCAGAGGCAAGCGCTATGAGTGATTTCCTTTTGGAGAAGAACCTTTTGTACTGTTGCTCTGACTTGCACATTCTCACATATCTGTTTGCTGCTGTAAAACCCATGGTTACTGGCGAAATGTACACTACAAACAGGCTGAAAAAAGCGTGCATTTGGCAAAGCGCTTCGCCAAAAGGCCATCTGCCAGAGATGAGTACTCCGGCGGCCAGGGGCATGACAAAGATTGCGGACAGCAAATCACTGATTGCCAATGCGACAATGTAAACGTTTGTGGTTGTACGGAGCCTGGTGTTTCTGTAAACAGAGATGCAGACTAACGTGTTGCCCAGTAGAGATGCAACATTCAACACAATCAGGAAGCTTGCTTCTAAGACTGTCATAAGCAGGCTCCTTGAACTAAGTTCGCCCTCCATCAGTTTTTTTCAGACCATTAAAGCAAATATCAGGAGGATGAATATGATGCTTGAATGATATCGGAAGCTTGAAAAAAGCGAATATAATTAAAGTGGGAAATGCACTTCCATCAAACGTTAGGCAAGATTGGCTGAAAATGAAAAAAAAAAACGTGTTAAAAAACAGTAATTGGACAGTAATTGCGACCTTTTGAAAACGATGTTTACAAATTTGCGATAATGACAATTCCTTTGAGGAGAAATGCAAATGAAGCGTCATTTAGAAAAGTGCTTCGATAATCAGATAAGACCACCTGGGCCGCTTATTTTGTGTTTTCCTTTAGTAGCTAAAGGCTGCTTGTAAATTCAGCCAAAGCATAGGCTTTAAACTCTACCCTTCCTCAAATCGATTAGCTTTAATCTTCGAGATCCTTGTTTCAATTTATAATAAAAAAAAACCCATGCTAACTGACATTGTATAGCAACTGCATTTTGGCATGCTAAAGGTTCATGGGAAATTTCTTTTTTTCATATGCTGTGGTTTTTTACTTCCAATTTTATATACTATCAGTACTGCATAATGATACCTACATTTTATACAAACCATCTGAGGATTATCTTGTGTTTGTATTCTCATCTCACTGTCACCTCAATTGAAGTTATGGCTCTGTGTCGATGCACAAACAATATAATGACCAAAGTGAGATATTTTTCAAGCATCTGCTGCCCCTTTCACGGCTTCCACCGAGTTTCTATAAGCACCTGCCCTAGCTGCAGTTTCAATATTAACGAGCAAGAGTTTTTCCAGTGTGAAATTTTGTACAAAGTTGGAAGTTGTGCTATGAAAACAGTTTCTGTCAGTCGTTACGAATCACTCGTTTTCTACTGTAAATTGAAGAACAGATAGCGAGGAAATTAGTTAACTTTATTCCTCAGAAATTATCTCAACTAGAGCAAGGACCAGAGAGGTAAACTCGATTGAAATAAGTACATTTTTTACTTATAATTGTACCGAGATAGACACACAAGATTACGCGCCATTACATCGCCGAGTTACAACCTTCAACTTGAGTTAAACGGTTACTTATAGTAACTTTCCTCGCCACTCAAAGGTGAACTTGCGTTGACTAGTCGCCTATAGAAGTGTAGAAAGAGCGAAGGATTGACGATTACCGCTTAGTCGGTCACGAAAAGAGATCAACACGACTGATCCCGCTTGCTGTACGTAGAGGTCCGGATGCGAAAATTCCACTTACTCCAGGAACCAAACCGCTTGCAGGATTTGTTGAATTTTGCTTGCTCACGAGCTGAGAAAAAGATAAATATTTATATTGTTTGGTTTATTCAGCTTAGTTTCGATGAAAAAAATTGGATATCTACCTCGATGCTTCGCAGCTTGGTAAATATGCACCACTATTTACTTTCAGAGCAGTAGTGAAGTGAACCGACTTTATTACAATTTGAAAGTAAAAGATCTTGACAAATTAAAACTAACCGAATTCAAGCTTACTATGACAAAGCTTAATACGACATTTTACAATTATTACGTTTTTTAAGTACTATGTAAATCAAACATAAATATGTACTAGGAGCAAAACTGTTAATGCTGTAGTTGGCAATAAAAAAAGTCATTTAGTTCATACTGAAATAATTTTTCCCCTTTTTTGATTGATTGAGACTCTTTCCTACATTTACGTAATGCCAGCATGAAGAAACACTCGCTGCTTTCTTACACTTTAAGAATAAATATTGATATAGCATTTGAAACATTAATCATTGATAAAATAATATTGGTCTTTCATCGCCCATTTTTGAGGCGGCACAGAGATTTTTAGGCTATGCACCTTGACTGAATTAACAAGCGCTTCAGGTTATTAAGGCTTCACAATCACTGTGAACGAGTAACAATAGAAGCCCATAAGCTATTGTCCTTTCGTAACACTATATTGCTGTGTTGCAGGACGTTTACAAACAGTCTTTCTGATATCAAACGGAACAATAAAGACATACACCATATTGATTAACCTCAGGGGAGAAACTTAAGGGTATTCGGGCGCGTAGTAATGTGAAAAGAACCTTGCTTTAAACAATCACATTTGTAGTTATACGATGAAATCAAGAAATGCAGTAACTTTTTTGCAGTTATGAAAAAATTAGAGATGCTTTTTAGAAAATAAATTATGAAGTATGAAATAAAATTGTTTCAATCAATTAGCCCTTAGGCTTTCAATTTTCCATTTGTAATCAGTTTCTCGAAACCTCACTGTTTGTTATTTTAATTGCAAGAACCTGTCTAATAGGTGATGTGCCTGCATTGCAGGTGCAATAATAGGAGAATAACAAAAAATGAAAATATCAAGTTTTTTTGTCCTTTTCTCAGCTTACGTGGAACAACTAACATGTAAAATATTGCTTTTATCTTTCTTTCTTTCTTTCTTTCTTTTATTGCTTCTAATGCCAGTGCAGAAAATATGATTCACATAAAACAAGATTAATTAATTAATTGCTCGTGGCTATTTGGTTTATTTAATCAGTTGTTTACAGGCACAGCGGCGCTATTTCTTGTTTGATATTCAAATTTCATCCAATCTGTTTGAAACAGAATCCTATTTCAGGCTCTATGTCTTTATTAGTGATTACAATATCTCGTACCTTTCTTCCCTCAAACTGACTACTCAGAGTGGTTCTTATGTCTTCTGACTAGCACTAGTTTGTTTTAAAACTGAGAAGAAAGATGCCAGTAAGAGATAATCAATAAGTACATGGTATTAACAAAACGCGATAGTTGATTATTCCATCTTTTTATTGATTCACCAGCTGTCAAATTTCGCGACCATCTACGCGCTAGTGAATTTGTAGATCTCATACCATAAACACAAAGGTAAGTAATGTCCATGACTTATTTCACTTTTTTTTGGCATGACGGTGTTTCGTACACTAATTTTTTTAATATAAAACTCAACGAAAATGTTTATAAAAACCGAATAAACCAAAGTGAATAGTTTATTAGTGCTACTTTTTACGCCAGCAATCAATCCATCGCGCAGAATGCCATTGTCTTTCGCGACATGTACTTGCAGTTCTCAGGGCGGCAAAATAATTTGCATGTCTAGAACTAGTCGGATGTGATTGGTCAACATATTCAGCTTTGGGAATACTTGAGTCTCTTCGCAGATTTCAGTTGCTGTCAATCAAACGGTTGAATGAGTACGGTAAATCTCAATGCTTGATAGAGTTATTAAACAACAAGGCACTAATCAAAGGCGGGCAGCACTCTTCACAAAGTGTTTGCAAATTCGTGTGCAGCAATATCTTCATTCGACTCAAAAGACTAACCAACTCCCGTTGGTAGAAATGTTTTCTGAACTATCGAAATACTTCAGTGTACAACGGGTGGTTTGAAAAGCTTAACCTGCAATAAGAGCGCTTTTTTCCAACTCATGTTGGCAGTGGTTAATTTTTTTTTTCTTCACTCCTCATTCTTTGAGAGTAATTACATGATTTCTCATGTTTAGAAACATCAATTTTGGGGAAATAAATTAGAGATATTCTAGATCCCCGTTTACCGCAAACGTCTACCTGGAGGTTGAGGTTAGACGTTAGCCGTGTGCTGTTTGGGCGTTATTTGATTTAGATTGGAGTAAATTCGGCAGCGAATAGAATCCTTTCAACCTATAAGATACCAAATAGTGCGCTTTTAGCATGTGTTGCTTTCTAAAGAAAAAAAGTGTTGATTATAAAACACACATTCAACTTAAGCCGTCGCCATATGGGATTTCCACTTAGGATCAGTTCCTTTCTACAAACAGCTACAAAAGGCTACGTAATTGCTTATTTCCCTTAAAACTACAACCAATTTGCAGAAAAAGGGCTATTTTTTCAATATCAGCATTTGTACATGGACGTTGCATAAAAGATAATTCAAAGCAATAAAGCTAGATGCGAATGACTTACGTAAAAAACCTACCTCTTGACGTTGAAAACTCTAGTCGAAAACTCTGGTCATCTGGGTGCTAGCCGTTCGCCGTTTGCGATACACGTGGATCAAAAAGTCTTTATTTCTTCAATCCCTTTCATTCAAACACATTTGTGTTTTCAGTCTTATTTCTAAATGCAAGATTCCAGGCGGACACATCACTGGCTTAGCGGGAAAGAAATCGTGCTCGACTTGGATTGCATCATAGCAGCTGAGTAAACAAACACTAAGTACACGTGAGAAGACAGTTAGTTTACCAAAAGTGAAGAGAGGGAAGGCGAGCTTGGAGCACGAAGTCTATTCTTCACCAGTAAATTTTCCAATTTAAGCATCGCGGAGGTCATGGGTTCGAATCCCGTCGAAGCCCTGATTTTTTTCAGGCTTCTTCATTCCAATTGCTCAAATTGGAAAATTTACTGCGATGATCATTCTTCACTTTGATCCACAACTGCAGTTCAAATATGAATTATTTCATATATACTTCACATCATTTCACTCCTCACGGGAGATATAAACTCAACAAATTGACCATGCTCCCATGTGTCGCTTCATAGCTCAGTTGGTAGAGCATCGCACCGGTCTCGCGGAGGTCATCGGTTCGAATCCCGTTGAAGCCCTGATTTTTTTTTCAGGCTTCTTCATTCCAATTGCTTAAATTGGAAAATTTACTGCGATGATCATTCTTCACTTTAGTTGTAACTGCCAGATACTTTTATCACATGTAAATATTTATATTAAAAGACGCCAACTTTACCTTTACAAGAACGAAAAAGTCACAATCGAATCCGGTTTGATTTTTTCCTCTTTGTGAACTTTGTACCTATCTTATAACTTTTAAGGAGTATTATTTTTTCTTTCGAATTGAATTTTATGTGTATTATCACCTATAAACTGTATGCAACAAACAGAACTAAAATTACAAATGACCATTATGGCTATGATCGATCACTGAAAAAAACTGTAAAGAATATTTTTATAGCAGGATGGCAGCTTTCAAGAAAATTCAACAAAACATCCGTGAACGGACCTGGGGCCCGTTTCTCCAATGACCCGGTGACTAAACGGGCCCGAAATCATATTTTGAAGTCAGAGTCTCAAGAAAAGTAGGGTTTGTTCTGACCTCTTATGAAGTACACGTAATTTCCTTGGCTGATAACGTTACTGTACAATTTTCAAACCTTTTCAAACTCCCATATGCAATGGAAAACAAAACACCTTAACGGGCCCAGGATTATCGGGAGCTTCGAAGAACCGACCCCAGAGCATCTGACTTTCTTTATAAACTTGGATGATAATCAATTCAAGCTAACATATTAAAGTAATTTTCTTTCTTTGAGAGCAAACAAATTAACAGCTAAAATGAGAGATTAATATATTTTGTATACACAGAGTCTCTCAAAAAATAAGATTTCTATCATTTCTTTGACAAGCGAACGTGATCATGACTTGCTAAAGAAAGACGAAAACGTCATTTCGCAATTCACAGCAATGTTTGACGGTATGGCTGACGAGCTCAATTCTCGAAATGTGTTTTTGACCATTTTGGAAGCCAGCTTTATGATTTTGTTGAATGTGTTAACCCTGTTGGGAAATGTTTTAGTCTGTATCTCTGTTTACAGAAATACAAGACTTCGTACCTCGACCAACGTCTACATTGTCGCTTTGGCCATCAGTGATTTGTTGTCCTCCATTTTTGTTATGCCACTGGCTGCCGGGGTTCTTATTTCAGGCAGATGGCCTTTTGGCGGAGAGGTTTGCCAAATGCAAGCCTTCATGGCCCAATTTGCCGTCTATATTTCACCCGTCACCATGGGATTGACGGCGATAAACAGATATGCGAGGATATGCAAGTCGGATCAACAATATAAAAGATTTTTTTCGCACAGAAAATCTCTCATTTTAATCGTTTCTGCATGGATGTTTGTTGCCTGTTATATTTTGATTGTGCGTGTCACGGGCCTACAGGAATTTCACTTCGTGCCTGACTATGCAGTGTGCATGAACGTACATAAACGAGAATTTGGCAAATTGTCCATTACTTTCTCGTCGTTGGCTTGTTTTTTCTATTCCCACTGATTGTTACCATATTCAGCTACAGAAAAGTTTCAAAACACATCAAGGAACACAATATGGGAGTGGTACAAGCTCTTCAATGCCACAGCGAGGACATGACGACTGTCAGCACACACGAAATCCGTATCTGCAGATCTTTGTTTGTTATCGTTTTCGCATTTATGCTGTGTTGGATACCCACGTGGGTAATTGTCATTTTCAGGCAGTTCCATGTCATAGCCAGAATGCCACGAGCTATCCAGTTGTTATGTACTTTCCTCGTCAATTTGTCAAGCACCCTCAATCCCTTCATTTATGCAGGAATGAATCCTCTCTTCAGGCGAGAATTTCGACGACTGCTCCTCTGTAAGGCTGGTGAGAGGGTCGAGGACAACAACGGGTCAACTTGAAGGCCTAACACCCTTTCTTGACGATACGATAATTCAATAAAGCTATTATAATGAGTTTCGTCAGAAATTTAATTTCGGCAATAATTTGGTTTGAAATGTTCGCAGTGTTCAATTTGTCTTTAATCTTCCACAGTCGTATACTACTAAGATTATTATATAGGCTGAGCGAAGCGCGCGTCCTGATTGGCTAATACGCTTGACCATTTGCCTGTGGTTTGCACGCTCAGGACAGTTTGTTTATATGTACTTTTTCTCGGCAAACTTTTTTATCGATGTTGAAAAAAAACAGAGTGCATAGTGAATTACACTGTCGGGCTTACAGGCTTTACGCGCCTGTAGGGCACCTTGGCAGCCACTTCACGCTGCAGTTTCAATTTCTTGGTCCTGGTGGAATCCCCGTTCACTTGGTTTTCTCTAATATTAGGAAAACGGACACTTTTCCCATTCAAGGCTGATACATTTTGTGCACAGCAACTTCATCATGGACACTGGTTGCCAAACATCCTTGCAGAAAAGCCCTAAAGGGTAACCATGGCTTAAAGGTGATAAAAACAACCATGAGTTATAAAGAAGCAGTTTTAACAAAAAGAACATTATAATCAAAATCGAAAAACACTTCACCAATAAATGCAAAGACATCCAGCTGGTTGCAGCAATTCAAAAAGGCTTTGTCACTGTCTAAATAGACTTCAAAAAGGATGAAAAAAAATGGTTGAAAGCTTGAAAGAAGGAGGTAATAGGCCACCTTAAGTTGCAGACTGGCAAATCATTTCGAGCTCGTAGCCTATATGTTAACTTTGTGTTTCTAATAGTAATGCCCCCAGAGGACAATTTACGTGTAAAATAGCTGTTTGCTGTATAACATAGGTAGTACTAGCTAGACAAGCACGAGACAACTTCCACTGCGAAGAACCATCTGAAGGGCCCTGCCCCACCAATGGCTCTCGTTGGGCAATTCGTAAGGAATAATTAACTGAAACAAACAGCCAGTAGACTGAGAGATTCCTGAGACGAGTCGTTATCTTGGAAAACATTACAAACACGTTCCCCACCACTATATGCCTGTTTTTATTTCTAGTTCTCAAAACAGTCATTACAACATTTGCTCAAAAAAGTAATTTAGAATGCAATTTTTTAAATGATGAAAAGTTTTCTTTCTGAGTCTGACATAGAGACCAAAAGTAAATGTATATACAATAATGTTTTTTTTGCTGATAGGCTCATGCTCTTTGATCAATTTAAGGTGTATTTAACTACAGCCTTGTCTTATGAAAGAAAAAATAAATAACGTATTGGCGACTGAATACAGCTATAGTATTTTTTTTTTGACTGAAGGGGGCGAAGTCATAAGAGGTCTTCTGTAAATAAGTTAGGAAGGCTCTCTATCTACCATGCACATAATAAGGGTGCGTTTCAGGAAGCAAGAGAATAGAAAAAAACTTACCTTCCGCAAGTGAAAGATAATTTTGAAATAACACGTTTGTGAGACGAAAGTCAGTTGAGGTAGGCAGAAACAAACAGGAGATTGGGTCGAGCAATCATGGCGGCAAGACGCGTCACTGTTGCTGCGTAAGTTTGTGGACGGGAAGTACGCCTAACGTTGAACTTTTGCGTCATCTTTGTATTCTAATATATTGGTAATGAAACATCGATGCCAAAATCTGGCGGTAGGAAAGAAACGAGCGAGAAAACAGATCATCAAGCTCGTCTTCACAACAGACGCGATCGCCCCCAAAAAATCGTCGCTCTAGCAGCACTGTGATGGAAGACAGCAAACAATTTGAGGCCCTCAGCCTGGAGCAATTTAAACAAATTATGGACAAACTTTCTCGTTTAGATAACCAAATGCAAGAGCATTTTGGAAACCTGACATCCGAAATTTCAACCTTGAGACACGAAATGAAACAAGAACTTGATGGTGTGAAAAAGTCCCTGAGGGACATAGAAAAATCTATAGAGGCAGCTTGGGATTCAATCAACGACATTCAAGAAGAAACAAAACCCACAACGACTACAAGAAAACATGCCAACAAAGCCTCAACTCTCATCGCCAACAATTAGACCTGCTCAAAGTAAACCTCAAAACTTGAATCTGAAATATTGTCTCTCCAAAAGGAGTTAGAAGAAAACTGCATTTCTGAAGATGAGAAAGTCCAGATTTATAGTGAAATAGATGTTAAG
The DNA here is from genome assembly GCA_019787425.1 of Platygyra sinensis. Taxonomy (NCBI): domain Eukaryota; kingdom Metazoa; phylum Cnidaria; class Anthozoa; order Scleractinia; family Merulinidae; genus Platygyra; species Platygyra sinensis. The sequence continues at coordinate 20,139 of JAHPZR010030750.1, forward strand.
ATTCTACAAAGAGAAGGAATTTCAAAATGTAAAACTCGAGGAGTAATATTAAGATCCAAGTCTCGGTGGTATAATGAAGGAGAAAAAAATACAAAATACTTCCTAAACTTAGAAAAACGACATTTCAATACAAAAAAGAAAAACCATCAAACACCTCACATTAGCAAACGATACTGTCGTCAATACACACAGCGAGATCCTAGAAGACGCAAAATCCTTTTATCAGAATCTCTTCAGCTAATACGCAACCCGACATTAAGGAAGAAAATATGTTTTTCCCAGACGGAAATACTCTTATCCTAAATGAGCAAGAGCAAAAACATTGCGAAGGCCTCTTGACTGCCTCAGAATGTTTAGAAAGCTTAAAATCGATGGAATCAAACAAGATCCCTGGAAGTGATGGCCCCCCAGCCGAATTTTATAAAGTCTTTTGGAATGACATCAATCAGTATCTGTTAAATGCCTTAAATTGTGCATATACAAAAGGTCTCTTATCGATTACTCAAAGAAGAGGATTGATTACTCTCATAACAAAAAAGAACAAACCGACCAACCTGTTAAAAAACTGGGGGCCTTTCACCCTGCTGTGAATTGCGATTACAAAATAGCCACCAAATCCATTGCAAGCAGAATACGAAAGGTCTTACCAAAGATAGTTAACAACGATCAAACAGGTTTTTTAAGACCCAGTACAGACGCCGAACTTTTCATGAGCCGAACCTAATACCTTGAATTAAGTATATGAAAAGTTTCGGCGTCTGAATCAGTTAAGAACGGCTACTTGAATTTGGAACGGCTCAGCAGTTATTCCCGCCTGGCTCAGCAGGGAAATTCGCCTTTGGAACGGCTTTGACTCAGGCGCCGAACTTTTCATGTGCCGAACCTAATACATAAATTATTATAACCACGTATTTTGGAAGCAGTTTCGGTTTTCGGTTGTTTTACAAGCAGTTTTGGTTCAAACTAAATTAAGTTTGGGGAATTAAGTTCAACGTGTGAATCAACGGGCGTATTTGTTAATTTGGGTCGGTTCAAATTCGAATTAAGTTCGGCTCATGAAATGTTCGGCGTCTGAACTGGGCCTAAAAGGCCGATTCTTCGGAGAAAACATCAGACTTATCGATAGTATTATTAATTACAGAAATAAAGAGAAAAATACCTGGTCTACTACTGTTTGTCGACTTCCAAAATGCCTTCGATAGTATTGAATGATCCTTTATAGAAGAAACTCTGAAGTACTATAACTTTGGAAAGGGAAGTGGAAACTTTTTTTGACCATTACTTAGGGAAGTACGGAGGAAAACTATTGTTCCGAAGCAATTGGAAACAGCAAGCTTCTACACTGTTCAACCTGAAGGACCCTTTCTTAAAGTGGTACTATGATCAAATTTTTATCCCTTGATATTTTAGGTGTATCACATAGAACTCCATGAAAGAATCAAAACGCTGTTTACCGTTTGCAAATATCTGCATTGGTCCCGGAGATATTTAAGTTTGAAAAATGTCCAAAATATGCAAATGAGATGACTGATGACGTCATACACTCAACCCAATATTATCTCAAGTACATAACTAGAGCTATCTTGGCCCATTTGCAACACAGATCATTGAAACTTGGCAGGCTAATAGTTCTATAGAAAACACACCTGTGGCTATAAAAATTATGTTCCCATGGCAACTCACTCTGTCCCAGTCCCCACCCACTTTGATTTCAATAAGCTACTGATTTTCAGGTGGAAAAACGCTAAGCATGGCCACAAACTGGAGCTAACATATTTATATGCTTGCTGGATCATACATACGAGGCTCCATTTGCAAATATGAAAATAATACGCTGAAGGAGGCCAGAAATACCTTTAGTATTGGGGAGGTCTGAAACCCAGTATGCTGCCATGGTAACAAAACTTTTAAGTTCATAATGCATTGCACCTTTAGAAGAACCTTCCTGCAAAGAATCAAACATTTCTGCTACAAATTGGCCGAGATATCTTCTTTTATCATATTTGATCAAAATTTGGTTGAGTATATGACGTCATCACTTGGCTAATTTGCATATTTTAAAAACTTGAATATCTCTGAAACGAAAAGAGATATTTGAAAAAAGTAAACATCATTTTTCTTCTCATACAGACTACTTGTTTATGTTTTAAAATGGCTTCAATAGGAAACATGCGATTTTCGTCATAGTACCACTTTAAAAGAAATCATACAGTACTGGACAAAATTTAACTACAAAGACGATAACCTCGATTTTGCCTCCACATATATATTGTATAACACTCACATTAGAATTGAAAATCGTCCATTCTTCTACAGATCATGGTTGAGGGCGGGACAAAGGAGATTAGAGATCTGTCAGATAACGACCAGAATTTTCTCAGCTATAACGCCTTCATAGATAAATATAGCATCAAACCAACTATCTCGAATATCACAAAGTGATATCTGCTGTAGCAGATTACAAGAAAGTACACTCTACTGCCTATCATGACCCAACTCCAAAGGATCCAGTTGATACCCTTCTGTCTCACACCAAAGTTTCCAAGAAAATTTATGAATGCCTAATAAACAAAAAAGTTTCTATACCATAGAGAAGTCAGGGAAAGTGGTTGGATGAGAGAGACATGCATTGTAATCTTAGTATAATAGTAAACTGGGAAAATACGTACTGCCTATCATCTCTGTGTACAAGAGAGTCAAAGCTTAGATCGTTCCAATTTAAGTTCCTTCACAGAAAAATAGCCACAAATGACTTTCTGTACAAAATAGGTATTAAACAAACAGATTCCTGCTCCTTTTGCGAGGAACAAAAAGAAACCCTCGTTCATCTATTCTGGACTTGCAAATACCCTCAGAACTTCTGGAAGAGCATGTTCGAGTGGATCTCTCAAAATTTTAAAGATTTAGAAGACGTCTCTCGCTCCTTTCTCTCTGTTTCGGTCTCCTTGACGACGTAAAAGACCTTCTCTTTCATCACCTACTCCTTATAGCTAGACATTGCATATACACCTGCAGACTTGGGAACAAGCTTCTTAAGCTGCAGTTGTATATACAGGTACTTTTGAACTTGATAGAAATTGAAAAGCAGATTGGATTCCACAATAACGACTCAAACGTCTTTGTACGGAAAAAAATAACCTCTCACAAAATCTACTGCATTAACTATGTATAAGAAGCATAAAACGTAGGATCCTTTGCCTAGAAATCAAATATCTTGTATGACTTTTTGTGTGATTTTCTTTTACTATATGTTAAAAAAGTAATGTAGTGTACTGTAAGTAGAGTACGCGAGTTGTTTTAGAATTGTAATTAATGTATGTATATGTATTGCAAATATTATAAGTGTGTGGCAATAAATGTTAAAAAACAAAAAACAAAAAACAAAAAAACAAGAAACTGACATCACTTTCCGGATGGTTTCTTGTGTTTCCGCAGGTGCCATCACACATTCAGTACTCCAGAATACGTCAACGGAAACATGGAAAAGACATATTTCCGTAACGTTTGCATGTGTTTCCGCAACTTTTAACTGGGATAAACATTTTTTCTTTACTTTGGCTGAAACATGACGAAAACATGAACAAAAAGTGGTCCGGTTCCGCTGTATACGCAGCGACGGAAACGCGAGTCAACGTCAAGAAACCGCCAGCGGAAACACAGGTTATCAGTCTTGTTTCCAGAACGGTTTGACATGTTTCACATGCGACGTTTCCGTTTACGGATTCTTGGAATTTCGTCCTGTGTGTACCATCGATTTAACGGAAACTAAGAAAATGTCAAATTTTGCCTAATTCACTAATGGCCCAAAATCTGTCTTCAGATTTTGTTTAAATTTTGGCTCAGAACGCGATTCCCCCCTCTAAGCAACCGTGAAAATTTTATTCTGGGTTGTACGGTAGGTTTTCGAACATTTCTCGGTCAAAGTCTGGGTTTTGCAACGAATGAGAATTAAACTGCGCATGTCTTTTATTTAAGCTGGCGTTCGTGTGACGCCACGTTTCGGGATGCGAGAAAGCAAGAGTAAATAAGCACTTTTCTACCGGTTTTTCTATTTTACATTTTTGTCATATTTAATTGCTCCTAGGTTTAAACACATGTTTGAGAGAAGTTTGAAACTGTCGCTACGTATGCAAAATTGACTTTCAAGTTCAGAAGAAGTTTTTAGAGTTACTTCATCATTTTTGAACGCGCCACTAACATTGCTATCTGCTTGCGGCAATTGTAGCGCGTGCTACTTGGAAAAATAGCAGTAAGCCACGTAAAATAATACAACCTGTTTCGAGCACATACAAAATTGATTACAGGTGGCGCTGGTTCAGAGATGAGCTACTTGCTGAAAGTGCATATGACCCGAAAAATGAGTCATTTAAAAAATTCACTCATTTAAAGGGCTTTTCAAAGTAGAGTAAAATGGCGTTTTTCTTTTTGTGATATCTCTTTTGTTCCAGAGATATTCAAGTTTTCCTATTATGTAAATTTGGTCACTGATGACGTCACCGGTTGTGCAGGTAAAGTGGTGCGACACAAAATTAAGAATATCTCCCCCAATAATGAAGCAATGCTGTTGAAACTTGGCAGGGATGTTGCACCTTATGAAATATACCAGATGGTACAGATTTTGATGTTGATATGGCAACATGCTCGGTTCCAGTCTCCTGCCTCTCCAAAATACCTGGCCTTATCTAAGACGTATGCCAGTCCCAGCTTCATTGGGTCGCCTCTTTAACATTTTTAGTTGTTTATTTTACCCCATGCAGGTACATGACATTATTTCATTTATCTTTTTGTTCTCACGAGTTCAGCTTATAGAGCACTTTAATTATGTCTTGATAGTTCCCTTTGATTTCAGAAGGACAGTTGTCAGAAGCCTTGAAAGCAGTGAGGCGTATTCAATCAACAACAGTGTAAAAACTTCGATCGTCACTCGTCCACGGTTGATTTAAAGCGTTAATTAGAAAAAGTCTTTAGATAATCAAATAAGACCACCTGGGCCGCCTATTTTGTATTTTCCTTTAGTAGCTGAAGCCTGTTTGTAAATTCTGCCAATTCATATGCTTTAAAAATCTCTGCTTTTCCTCTAGTGGATTAGCTTTAGGTCTTTGTTTCAATAGCAACTGCATTTTGGCATGCTAAAATTTCAAGGGAAATTTCTTTTTTTCATATGCTAGAGTTTTTTACTTCCAATTTTCTATACTATCTAAGTATTGCATATTGGTACCTACATCCAAGGGTTATACTGGGTTTGTACTCTAATCTCATTGTCACTTCAATTGAATTCTGGCTCTGGGTCGATGCACTAACAGTATAATGACCAAAGCGAGGTATTTTTCAAACATCTACCGCCACTTTCTCGGCTTCCATCGAGTTTCTATAAGCACTTGCCCCAGTTGCAGTTTCAATCTTAACTAACAAGAGTTTTTCGGGTACTGTGAAATTCGTACAAAGTTGGAAGTTGTGCTATGAAAACAGTTTATGTCAGTCGTTACGAATCACTCGTTTTCTACTGTAAATTGAGTAGCAGATAGTGAGGAAGTTTGTCAAACTTATTCTATAGAAATTTTCTCAAATACAGCAAGGATCGATTGAAATAAATTCATGTTTACTTATGTTTGCACCTAGATAAACACACAAGATTACGCGCCATTACATCACCGAGCTACAAGCTTTAATTGAATTTACTTACAGTAACTTTCCTCGCCACTAAATGGAGAACTTGCATTGAATAGTAGTCTATAGAAGTGTAGAAAGAGCGAAGGATTGACGATTACCGCTTATTCGTTCAAGAAAATGTTTGGGTCAACACGATATTGATCGGGCTTGCTGTGGCGAGCGAACAATACGTGTGAAAATTCCACCTGTTCCAGGAAGCAAACAGATTGGAGGATTTGCTACGTTGAATTTCGCTTGCTTACGAGCTGAGGGAAAGATAAATATTTGTATTGTATGGGTTATTCAGCCAGTTTCAATGAAAAAAATCGGATATCTACCTCGATGCTTCGCGGCTTGGTGAATATGCACCACTATTTACCTTCAGAGCAGCAGTGAAAAGAATAGTATATTACAATTTGAAAGTAAAAGATCTTGACAAATTAAAACTAAACGAATTCAAGCTTTCTATGACAAAGCTTTAAAATATGACATTTTACAATTACTATATGTATTTTATGTACTATGTAAAGCAGACTTAAATATGTACTAGAAGCAAAATTGTTAATACTGTATAGTTGGCAATAAAATCATGATTTAGTTCATACTAAAATGGTTTTTTTTATTGATTGTGACTCTTTCCTACATTTACATAATGCCAGTATGAAGAAACACTTGCTGCTCTCTTACACTAAAAAAAAAACAAGTATTGATACAGCATTCAAAACGTTAATCATTAATAAAATAATATTGATCTTTCGTCGTCCATTTCTGAGGGGGCACAGAGATTTTTAGGCTATGCGCCTTGACTGAATTTACGAACGACCTTCAACTTCTGAAGGAAAATTAAAAAGGCAGCGCTGGTGATTTTAATGGCTAAGCACTTCAAGTTATTAAGGCTTCACAATCACTGTGAACGAGTGACAATAGATGTCCATAAGCTATTGTCCTTCCATTACACTGCATTGCTGTATTGCAAGGCGCTTATACGAACAGTCTTTCTGATATCAAACGGAATAATAAAGACATAACCATATTGATTAACCTATATGGGAGAAAGTTAAAGGTACCTTACTTAAAACAATTTCATTTATACGATGGAATCAAGAAATACAGTAACTTTTAGCAGAAATTTTGAGATGCTTCAGTTTTCATCCGTGTTAGAACAGAAAACAAAGTATGAAGTATGAAATAAGATTGCTTCAATCAATTAGCCCTTAGGCTTTCAATTTTCCATTTTTAATCAGTTGCTCGAAACCTCACCCTTTGTTATCATAATTTCTTGCTATTTTTCAAGAATCTGTCTAATAGGTGATGTGCCTGCATAGCAGGTGTCATAATAGAATGATAAAAAATGAAAATAATCAAGTTTTTTTCTCCTTTTCTCAGCTTACGTAAAACAATTAACATGAAAAATATTGCTTTTCTCGTTCTTTCTTTCTTACTTTCTTTTTCCCTTCCTTTCTTTCTTTCTTTCTTTCTTTCTTTCTTTCTTTCTTTCTTCCTTTCTTTCTTTCCTTCTTTTATTGCTTCTAATGCTAGTGCAGAAAGTATGACTCGCATAAAGCAAGATTAATTAATAAATTGTTCGTGGCTTTCATTTGGCATTATTTCTTGTTTGTTATTCAAATTTCATCCAATCTGTTTAAAAACAGAATCCTATTTCAGGCCGCTTTAGGTCTTTATTAGTGATTACAAGATCCCAAACCTTTCTTTCGTCAAACTACTCAGAGTGGTTCTTATATCTTCTGACTAGCACTAGTTTGTTTTAAAAGACAAAAGAGGCCAGCAAGAGATAATCAATAAGTACATACTAGTATGAACAAAACGTGATAGTCGATTATTCCACTTTTTGATTCACCAGCTGTCAAATTTCACGACCATCTACGCGCTAGTGAATTTGTAGATCTCATAACACAAAAACAAAGGTAGGTAATGTCCATGAATTATTTCACTTTAGTTTTTCTTTTTTTGCATTTAGTAACTGATGGTGTTTCGTAAATTTTTTTAACTCGGCGAAAAGTTCATAAGAAACATAATAACCCAAAACTGCATAGCTTTTATGCTACTTTTTACTCCATTATTCCATCTGCACCCATGTTGGCAGTGGTTATTTATTTATTTTTTTCCTTTACCCCTCATTATTTGAAAACAAAGTAGTCAGATGATTTATGATATTTATAAAAATCAATTTTGGGGAAATAAATTCGAGATATTCGAGATATTTTAGGTCCACTTAAACCACAAACCGGTCTAACTCCAGGTTGAGGTTAGACGTTAGCCGCGAGCTGTTCGTTATTTGATTTATATTAGTGTAAATTTGGCAGCGAATAGAAAACACCCTGTTAATGCAAAAGATACCAATTAGTGTGCTTTTAGCATGTGAAGCTTTCTAAAGAAACAAAGTGTTGATTATAAAACACACATTCAACTCAAGCCGCCGCCATATCGGATTTCCACTAAGGATCAGTTTGTTTCTGTTTATTTCCCTTAAAACTATAACCAATTTGTAGAAAAGGGGTTATACTTTTTCGATGTCAGCATTTTCAAATTAACGTGGCACAAAATATAATTCAAAGGCACTAAAGATTGAGGCGAATGACTTGCGTAAACACCTACCTCTTGACGTTCAAAACTCTAGTCGAAAACTTCGAGTAACCTGGGCGCTGGCCGTTCGCCGTTTGCAGTAAACGTGAATCTAACAGTCTCTGTTTCTTTAATCTTTCTTTTTCAAACACATTTGTGTTTTCAGTCTACTGATCTTATTCGTGGCTGCAAGGTCCTAGGCGGAAAACATGACTGGCTTAGTGGGAAAGAAATCGTACTCGACTTGGATTGCATCATAGCAGCTGGGAAAACAAACACTAAGTACACGTGAGAAGACAGTAAGTCTAGCAAAAGTGAAGAGATGGAAGGCGAGCTTGGTACACGAAGTCTATTCTTCACCATCTTAGAATCTACTTCGATTATTTTGTTGAATATTGTTTCAGTAATGGGCAACATCTTAGTCTGCATCTCGGTTTACAGAAATACTAGGCTCCGAACATCGACAAATCTCTATATCGTTGCATTGGCCATGAGCGATTTGTTGTCGGCAACTTTGGTCATGCCTTTTGCAGCAGGAGTGCTTATATCAGGCAAATGGCCTTTTGGTGAGGCAGTTTGCCAGATGATCGCTTTCTTTGGCCCATATGTTCTATATGTTTCACCAGTGACCATGGGTTTCACCGCAGTGAACAGATATGTGAGGATGTGTAAATCGAATCAACAGTATAAGCGGCTCTTTTCTCTGATGAGATCTTGCATCTCACTCGCCTCTGCCTGGATATTAATCGCCTGCTATCTCTTGATAACGCGTTTTACTGGTTTACAAGGGTTTCACTTCGAGCCAGGCTATGCGGTGTGCTTAAATCAACATTTAAACAATTTAGCAACCATTATTCATTACGTCTTCGTATTCGGATTGTTTTTCATTCTTCCAATGATCCTAACCATATTCAGCTACAGGAAAGTTTTTATAAAGATTCGGGAACACAACGCGGTATCGGCGCGATCTCTTGAAAACCAAGAGGGACATTTCGCATCCGTGACAACGCATGAGATTCGTATCAGCAGATCATTATTTGTTGTTGTTTTTGCTTTCATGTTGTGTTGGATACCCGTTTGGCTTATTACCATTCTGACGCGCCTTAGCATCGTCGACACCATGCCACGAAATATTCAGCTATTATGCACCTTCTTCTTGAACTTGTCCAACACCGTCAACCCTTTCATCTACGCAGGAATGAATCCTTTGTTCAGAAGAGAATTTCGACGAATTCTCTATTGCAGGCCTAAGGAACCTGATATACGTCAAGCGTCAACAGAAAATGCCAGACAAAGACCAAACAGGAGAGTGGCTGCGCTAGACGTTACTGGACGCCAATGAATGAGACTACTGGCTACTGACGATAAATGAACAAGATCAGTGTCACAGTGGGCGTATAGGACTCAAAAATGTGCGAGGTATAAACTACTTTTGAGTTTTAGGCACTTAGCCTGAACATTTGCAACAATATAGCACTCGTCATTCTTTAAAATCGAATGTTTTTAGTTTTTGGAATTTTAACATTTTTGTTGGGAAAATAACGTCACAAAATTATTGCGAATTCTTTTAAAAATATAGCTTATCTACCGACAGTTTCCAAAAGTTCTTGCGATAAGGATGTCAAAACTGAAAGAACTATTGTAATATCTCTATCCATTCAAAAGATGTAACATTTGAAATTTTGAATTTTCCGCCATTTTGTGACGAAAAATGGCAGGGAAATCAAATTTTAAAATGTTATATCTTTTGAATGGATAGACATATTACAATATTTTTTTCAGTTTTGACATCCTTATTGCATGAGCTATTAGAGTCCGTCGTTAGATAGGCAAGAGCTTTAAAAAAAAAAATTCGCAACAATTTTGTGACGTCATTTTCCCGCCAAAAATGTCAAAATATCAAAAACTAAAAGCATACGATTTAAAAGAATGACGAGTTCTATATTTTTGCCAAGTTTCAGGCTAATTGCCTAGAAACTCAAAAAATAGTTTATACCTCGCTCGCACATTTTTGAGTCCTATACGCCCACTGTGTATATACAATAAAATTCTTTTCTACTAGTGTACTGTAAGTGTGGAATTAAAACATGAACAGAGGCCGTATAACCACCAAGAAAATAACAGCTGAACACCAGGAGAAGAGTTTGAATAGGGTTGCTGGAATCAGCTAGCCAGTTTACGCTATATTCCAGGTATTATTTACAATAAAGTCAGCCAATTTCTCGGAAGTTAAAAATATTAATTAACCAACGCGTCATCTTTCAGTAGACGATTATAACTTTGGTCAGTAAAGTCCTGAAACCCATCTAGACCCTTCTATGCCTCGCGAGGTTGTCCCTTTTTTCGAAATTCGGAAAATATGACATCCTCAATTGTGTTCCATTTAATTCAGGAAATATTTGGCTATTCCATGGAGCCCCAGAAACTTTTTATCGAAAGGCACCTAGTTCAATCCAGTTTTCTCACGCGGTCTTTGTTGATCACGGCGGAGCTGGAAATCACTAACAAGCAATGGGATATTATAAAGATTTCGCCAAAATAAAATACTGTTCTTTGTTTTTCTGAGGGCAACAGTTCCCGTCAACTTGCTTGACTCCAATATTCTCTGAAAAAATATAACTACGTATAACTTCTTGATAATCATTATAGCTGACATTGTTATATAGCTGGCGTTTGTTCCGCCACAGCGCGCCAAATCACTAAATGACTTGCCTCTTTGGGCAGAGTGAAGTTTGTTTCTCTTAAATATCAATGTGTCCCTCGACATTGTCCCGGAAAACATTGAGGTTCAGTTCTCGGGAAAACAAAATTCACTGTTCCCCTCCGGACCAGTCATTAAGTATTAATTATTGACTCCGGTAGTAAGTAACGTGACATCTGTAATACATGTAACACAAGTCGCGAAAAACTGATTCAGTCACGTCCAAATCCTTGGCCTCGTACTGTATAAAATAACCTCCTGGAAATTGATAAAACCGAACAGAAATACAAGCTAATACAACAGTTGTTTATAGATATTGAGAGACAGGCCAAACTATCACAGCAAAAAATGGGCACGCGGCATGTATCATAAGCATTTATAAGCAATGAATTTTAAAGATGATTCCCAGTTCGTTCTGCGCACTCTAATGTTTGTGAGTCTCACACGGTTAAATGCAAATCGATGTTACTCGTTACGAATAACCTTACCTTATCTTTGAGGCGCATTTTAGATTCTTTTCCCAACAGTTTCCTTGAGTTTTACAGCTATGAAGGTTTTTCATCAAGTATTATCAGACAGAATGAAGCACAAAACTCTGTATCGTCAATGGCGGTTGACATGAAACGTTGAATTTACTCCATGTAAGTAGATGCGGCCTTATGTGCAACAGAGCGCGAAGAGGATAGGTGAGGTGGGGTGAAGTAGATGCGAAATGCTACATTTGTGACGTCTTACATGAAACAAAACATAAGTGGTAAACAAACTCGAGAGTGCGCAGAACGGACTGGAAATCATCTATAAGGCAGATTGCCCACAACGCTGGAGAACTTTGAAGACGCAGTTTTATTTCTACGGTTAGGTCTACCATCGCAATAATCACGGAGCTTTCGAAAACGCTCTTCAAGCCAAAGAAATTTGAAAAAGCCGGTTTTTCTTTTTCCTGTGGCCGCGAAAAACATTTTGAAAACGAAGCTTTTCGGAAACGATGTAATCGTGATAATCATGCAGTTCATTTCCCTGTCTGAGTTTTCTTAAACAAAAATCCAGAATAATCAGTGATTGTTGCTTTTTAAATTTCTCCGGGGTAGTATGGAAGGTGTGATAATCCATTTGTTTTCTTTATTCAATATATTGTGTTAGTACTGATATCTTTCCTCAGCCACAAGTCAAGGCTTCTATCATTATATTTTTACTGTTATAATATTTCTTTTCCCTTTTTTTATCGTTCAACGGTAAATTCGATACATACTGACAGGGTCTGGGTGCTTGTGAAGAAAATCTTACTTATATTCTTTGCCTCAAGCCTGAGAACATCACTAAAGTACATGGCCTGAAAAGTTGACCCACAGAGCACAACACAGGTCATAACTACCAATTAAGCGATTTTAACGGCGGCCCTCTCGTAGGTGGAGTTGGCGGGTGATGTTTAGCCTATATAATTCGAATCGCCCTTATTACATTTGGTGCGTTATAGGAGCTAGTATAAGCACTAATGAGTCAACTGTGGAGTAGGGATTTACTCTTCTAAAGACGCGTTGCTTGTAGACTTTTTCTGCTCAATCTGTTGAGGCAGTTTTGTTGTACTTTGAAAGGCGAACAATCTTCAGCTTCGTGTCAAACATTTTGTATTACTTCGTAAAGTTAGAAATGAAGTTTTCTTTTACCCTCATAGTCCAAAAAAATGCCCTTCCTAATTTTTGATGTTAGCGATTTTTTGTAGAGACGGTGCAAGTGCTTTCTTTCTTGTCCGGCAGTAAACAAAGCGCCAGCTTATTTTTTATTTGTTCAGTGTTAAACGGAGTGTAAGCCAATCAGAAAGCTAGAAATGCAATAATATGAGATTTAGTTGTAACTGCCAGATACCTTATCACATGTAAATATTTATATTAAAAGACGCTAAGACGTCAGGTTTGATTTTTTCCTCTTTGTGGACTTTGTATCTATCTTATGATTTTTGGGGAGTATCTTTTTTTCTTTCGAATTGAATTTTATGTGTATTATCACCTATAAACTGTATGTAACAAACAGAACAAAAATTACAAATGACCATTATGGCTACGATCGATGACTTTTAGAGCAGTGAGGTGTTCGCGAGTATTTTTATAGCAGGATGGCAGTTTTCAAGAAAAATTCAACAAAACATCCGTGAACGGACCTGGGGCCCGTTTCTCGAAAGACCCGGTAACTAAACGGGCCCGAAATCATATTTGAAATCAGAGTCTCAAGAAAAGTAGGGTTTGTTCTGACCTCTAATGAAGTACATGTTATTTCTTTAGCTGATAACGTTACTGTACAATTTTCAAACCTTTTGAAACTCCCATATGGAATGGAAAACAAAACACCTTAACGGCCCAGTAGTTACCGGGAGCTTCGAGAAACGGGCCCCAGAGCATCTGACTTTCTTTATAAACTTGGATGATAATCAATTCAAGCTAACATATTGAAGTAATTTTGTCTCTTTGAGAGCAAACAAATCAACAGCTAAAATGAGAGATTAATATATTTTGTATACATAGAGTCCGTCAAAAACTAAGATTTCTATCATTTCTTTGGCAAGCGAACGTGATCATGACTTGCTAGAGAAAGACGAAAACGACATTTTGCAATTCACAGTAATATTTGACGGTATGGCTGACGAGCTTAATTCTCGAAATGTGTTTTTGACCGTTTTCGAAGCCAGCTTTATGATTTTGCTAAATGTGTTATCCCTGTTGGGAAATGTTTTAGTCTGTATCGCTGTTTACAGAAATACAAGACTTCGTACCTCGACCAACGTCTACATTGTCGCCTTGGCCATCAGCGATTTGTTGTCCGCCATTTTTGCTATGCCTCTGGCTGCCGGGGTTCTTATTTCAGGCAGATGGCCTTTTGGCGGAGCGGTTTGCCAAATGCAAGCCTTCATGGCCCAATTTGCCGTCTATATTTCACCTGTCACTATGGGTTTGACGGCGATAAACAGATATGTGAGGATGTGCAAGTCGGATCAACAATATAAAAGATTTTTTTCGCACAGAAAATCTCTCATTTTAATCGTTTCCGCGTGGATGTTTGTTGCCTGTTACATTTTGATTGTGCGTCTCACGAGCTTACAGGAATTTCACTTCCTACCTGGCTATGCATTGTGCATGAACGTTCATAAACGAGAATTTGGCAAAATTGTCCATTACTTTCTCGTCGTTGGCTTGTTTTTTCTATTCCCACTGGTTGCTACCATATTTAGCTACAAAAAAGTTTCAAAACACATCCAGGAACACAATATGGGAGTGGTACAAGCTCTTCAAAGCCACAGCGAGGATATGACGACTGTCAACACACACGAAATTCGCATCTGCAGATCTTTGTATGTTATCGTTTTCGCATTTATGCTGTGTTGGACAACAATGGGTCATCTTGAAACCCTAACACCCTTTCTTGACGACACGATCATACAATAAAGCCATTGTTATAAGTTTCGTCAGAAACTTAATTTGGGCATTTTGGTTTGAAATTTTCGCAGTGTGTGCAATCTCGTTCTTTAATATCTCACAGTCCACAGTCGTATACTAACTTAGATTATAACATAGGCGGAGCGAGGCGCGCGTCCTGATTGGCTAATACGCCCGACAATTTGCCTGTGGTTTGCACGCTCAGGTCAGTTTGTTTATTTGTACTTTTTCTCGGCATTTTTTTTTTGTTATCCGATGTTGAAAAAGAACAGAGTGCAGAGTGAATTGCACTGTCGGGCTTATGGACTTTACGCGCCTGTAGGGCACCTTGGCAGCCACTTCATGCTGCAGTTTCAATTTCTTGGTCCTGGTGGAATCCTCATTCACCTGGTTTTCTCTACAATTAGGAAAACGGACCCGTTTCCCTTTCAAGGCTGATACATTTTGTGCGCAGCAACTTCATCATGGACACTGGTTGCCAAACATCCTTGCAGAAAAACCCTTACGGATAACTATGGCTTAAAAGTGACTAAGAAACATGAGCTATAAACTAGCAGTGTAAACAAGCAGTGTAAACAAAAAGAACATAATTAAAATCGAAAAACACATCACCAATTACTCCAAAGAGATCAAGCAAGGACTAATGGGATTTTGTGGCAAAACAGCTGGTTGCAGCAATTCAAAAAGGTTTTGTCACTGTCTAAATATACCTTAAAATAAATGAAGAAAAAATAGTTCCCAAAGCTTGAAAGAAGGAGGTAATAGACCACCTTAAGTTGCAGACTGGCAAGTCATTTCGAGCCAAGGAACTTTAAGTT
>JAHPZR010030751.1:0-11299 GCA_019787425.1 Platygyra sinensis
GTCAATGGCGGTTGACATGAAACGTTGAATTTACTCCATGTAAGTAGATGCGGCCTTATGTGCAACAGAGCGCGAAGAGGATAGGTGAGGTGGGGTGAAGTAGATGCGAAATGCTACATTTGTGACGTCTTACATGAAACAAAACATAAGTGGTAAACAAACTCGAGAGTGCGCAGAACGGACTGGAAATCATCTATAAGGCAGATTGCCCACAACGCTGGAGAACTTTGAAGACGCAGTTTTATTTCTACGGTTAGGTCTACCATCGCAATAATCACGGAGCTTTCGAAAACGCTCTTCAAGCCAAAGAAATTTGAAAAAGCCGGTTTTTCTTTTTCCTGTGGCCGCGAAAAACATTTTGAAAACGAAGCTTTTCGGAAACGATGTAATCGTGATAATCATGCAGTTCATTTCCCTGTCTGAGTTTTCTTAAACAAAAATCCAGAATAATCAGTGATTGTTGCTTTTTAAATTTCTCCGGGGTAGTATGGAAGGTGTGATAATCCATTTGTTTTCTTTATTCAATATATTGTGTTAGTACTGATATCTTTCCTCAGCCACAAGTCAAGGCTTCTATCATTATATTTTTACTGTTATAATATTTCTTTTCCCTTTTTTTATCGTTCAACGGTAAATTCGATACATACTGACAGGGTCTGGGTGCTTGTGAAGAAAATCTTACTTATATTCTTTGCCTCAAGCCTGAGAACATCACTAAAGTACATGGCCTGAAAAGTTGACCCACAGAGCACAACACAGGTCATAACTACCAATTAAGCGATTTTAACGGCGGCCCTCTCGTAGGTGGAGTTGGCGGGTGATGTTTAGCCTATATAATTCGAATCGCCCTTATTACATTTGGTGCGTTATAGGAGCTAGTATAAGCACTAATGAGTCAACTGTGGAGTAGGGATTTACTCTTCTAAAGACGCGTTGCTTGTAGACTTTTTCTGCTCAATCTGTTGAGGCAGTTTTGTTGTACTTTGAAAGGCGAACAATCTTCAGCTTCGTGTCAAACATTTTGTATTACTTCGTAAAGTTAGAAATGAAGTTTTCTTTTACCCTCATAGTCCAAAAAAATGCCCTTCCTAATTTTTGATGTTAGCGATTTTTTGTAGAGACGGTGCAAGTGCTTTCTTTCTTGTCCGGCAGTAAACAAAGCGCCAGCTTATTTTTTATTTGTTCAGTGTTAAACGGAGTGTAAGCCAATCAGAAAGCTAGAAATGCAATAATATGAGATTTAGTTGTAACTGCCAGATACCTTATCACATGTAAATATTTATATTAAAAGACGCTAAGACGTCAGGTTTGATTTTTTCCTCTTTGTGGACTTTGTATCTATCTTATGATTTTTGGGAGTATCTTTTTTTCTTTCGAATTGAATTTTATGTGTATTATCACCTATAAACTGTATGTAACAAACAGAACAAAATTACAAATGACCATTATGGCTACGATCGATGACTTTTAGAGCAGTGAGGTGTTCGCGAGTATTTTTATAGCAGGATGGCAGTTTTCAAGAAAAATTCAACAAAACATCCGTGAACGGACCTGGGGCCCGTTTCTCGAAAGACCCGGTAACTAAACGGGCCCGAAATCATATTTTGAAATCAGAGTCTCAAGAAAAGTAGGGTTTGTTCTGACCTCTAATGAAGTACATGTTATTTCTTTAGCTGATAACGTTACTGTACAATTTTCAAACCTTTTGAAACTCCCATATGGAATGGAAAACAAAACACCTTAACGGCCCAGTAGTTACCGGGAGCTTCGAGAAACGGGCCCCAGAGCATCTGACTTTCTTTATAAACTTGGATGATAATCAATTCAAGCTAACATATTGAAGTAATTTTGTCTCTTTGAGAGCAAACAAATCAACAGCTAAAATGAGAGATTAATATATTTTGTATACATAGAGTCCGTCAAAAACTAAGATTTCTATCATTTCTTTGGCAAGCGAACGTGATCATGACTTGCTAGAGAAAGACGAAAACGACATTTTGCAATTCACAGTAATATTTGACGGTATGGCTGACGAGCTTAATTCTCGAAATGTGTTTTTGACCGTTTTCGAAGCCAGCTTTATGATTTTGCTAAATGTGTTATCCCTGTTGGGAAATGTTTTAGTCTGTATCGCTGTTTACAGAAATACAAGACTTCGTACCTCGACCAACGTCTACATTGTCGCCTTGGCCATCAGCGATTTGTTGTCCGCCATTTTTGCTATGCCTCTGGCTGCCGGGGTTCTTATTTCAGGCAGATGGCCTTTTGGCGGAGCGGTTTGCCAAATGCAAGCCTTCATGGCCCAATTTGCCGTCTATATTTCACCTGTCACTATGGGTTTGACGGCGATAAACAGATATGTGAGGATGTGCAAGTCGGATCAACAATATAAAAGATTTTTTTCGCACAGAAAATCTCTCATTTTAATCGTTTCCGCGTGGATGTTTGTTGCCTGTTACATTTTGATTGTGCGTCTCACGAGCTTACAGGAATTTCACTTCCTACCTGGCTATGCATTGTGCATGAACGTTCATAAACGAAAATTTGGCAAAATTGTCCATTACTTTCTCGTCGTTGGCTTGTTTTTTCTATTCCCACTGGTTGCTACCATATTTAGCTAGAAAAAAGTTTCAAAACACATCCAGGAACACAATATGGGAGTGGTACAAGCTCTTCAAAGCCACAGCGAGGATATGACGACTGTCAACACACACGAAATTCGCATCTGCAGATCTTTGTATGTTATCGTTTTCGCATTTATGCTGTGTTGGACAACAATGGGTCATCTTGAAACCCTAACACCCTTTCTTGACGACACGATCATACAATAAAGCCATTGTTATAAGTTTCGTCAGAAACTTAATTTGGGCATTTTGGTTTGAAATTTTCGCAGTGTGCAATTTGTCTTTAATCTCCCACAGTCGTATACTAACTTAGATTATAACATAGGCGGAGCGAGTCCACAGTCGTATACTAACTTAGATTATAACATAGGCGGAGCGAGGCGCGCATCCTGATTGGCTAATACGCCCGACAATTTGCCTGTGGTTTGCACGCTCAGGTCAGTTTGTTTATTTGTACTTTTTCTCGGCATTTTTTTTTGTTATCCGATGTTGAAAAAGAACAGAGTGCAGAGTGAATTGCACTGTCGGGCTTATGGACTTTACGCGCCTGTAGGGCACCTTGGCAGCCACTTCATGCTGCAGTTTCAATTTCTTGGTCCTGGTGGAATCCTCATTCACCTGGTTTTCTCTACAATTAGGAAAACGGACCCGTTTCCCTTTCAAGGCTGATAATTTTGTGCGCAGCAACTTCATCATGGACACTGGTTGCCAAACATCCTTGCAGAAAAACCCTTACGGATAACTATGGCTTAAAAGTGACTAAGAAACATGAGCTATAAACTAGCAGTGTAAACAAGCAGTGTAAACAAAAAGAACATAATTAAAATCGAAAAACACATCACCAATTACTCCAAAGAGATCAAGCAAGGACTAATGGGATTTTGTGGCAAAACAGCTGGTTGCAGCAATTCAAAAAGGTTTTGTCACTGTCTAAATATACCTTAAAATAAATGAAGAAAAAATAGTTCCCAAAGCTTGAAAGAAGGAGGTAATAGACCACCTTAAGTTGCAGACTGGCAAGTCATTTCGAGCCAAGGAACTTTAAGTTCTCGTGGCAGCGAAGGCCATGGAAAAGAGAATTCGTAGCCTACATGTTAACTTTGTGTTTCTAATAGTAATGCGCATGCCCTCAGAGGACAATTTACGTATTAAATAGCTGTTTGCTGTATAACATAGTACTAGCTAGAGAAACACGAGACAACTTCCACTGCGAAGAGCCATCTGAAGGTCCCCGTCCCACCAATGACCCTCGTTGGGCAATTCGTAGGGAATAATCGGCTGAAACAAACAGCCAGTGGACTGAGAGGTTCCTGAGACGAGTCGTTATCTTGGAAAACATTATAAACACGTTCATTCTTCTTGGTAGATACTATTCCTGTTTTTATTTCTAGTTCTCAGAACAGTCATTATAACATTTGTTCAAAAGTAATTTAGAATGCAATTTTTTAAATCATGAAAAGTTTTCTTTCTGAGTCTGACATAGAGACCAAAAGTAAATGTATATACAATAAATTTTTTTGCAGATAGGCTCAGGCTCTTTGATCAATTGAAGGTCTATTTAACTACAGCCTTGTCTTATGAAAGAAAAAATAAATAACGTATTGGCGAAATACAGCTGTAGTATTTTTTTTTTTTTACTGAAGGGGGAGAAGTCATAAGAGAACTTCCGTAAATGAGTTAAGAAGATCGTCTACCTACCATGCACATAATAAGGGTGCATTTCAGGAAGCAAGAGAATAGAAAAAAACTTACTTTCCGCAAGTGAAAGATAATTTTGAAATAACACGTTTGTGAGACGAAAGTCAGTAGAGGTAACAAGTTAGAAACAGACATCACTTTCCGGATGGTTTCTTGTGTTTCCGCAGGTTCCATCACACATTCTGTACTCCGGAATAACTCAACGGAAACATGAAAAAGACATATTTCAGCAACGCTTGCATCTGTTTTCGCAACTGTAAACTCGGATTTACGATTGCGGAAACATTTGTTTCCTTTAGCTGAAACATGACGGAAACATGAACAAAAAGTGGTCCGGTTCCGCTGTATACGCAACAACGGAAACGCGAGTGAACGTCACGAAACCGCCAGCGGAAACACAGGTTATCCGTTGTGTTTCCGGAACGGTTTCACACGTTTCTACGACGTTTCCGTTTACGGATTCTTGGAATTTCGTTTTTTGAGTAACACCGATTTTTCGCAAACTAAGAAAATGTGAAGTGAAGTGAAGTGAAGTAAAGTGAAGTGAAGTGAAGTGAAGTGAAGTGTGAAGTGAAGTGAATACTTTATTTACCCTCGGATTTTGCCTAATTCACAAATAGCCCAAAATGTGTCTTGCAGATATTGTTTAAATTTTGGCTCAGAACGCGATTCACCCCTCTAAATCAACTGTGTTATTATGGGTTGTACGTACGGTAGGTTTTTCTAGCACTCCTCGGTCAAAGTTTGGGTTTTGCAACGTACGTATACGAGAATTAAACTGCGCATACCTTTTATTTAAGCTGGCGTTTATGTGACGCCATGTATCGGGGTGCGAGAAAGCAGGATTAAATTAGCACCTTCTACCGGGTTTTTTCTCTTACATTTTGTCATAGTTTATTGCTCCAGGCTTAAAGACATGTTTGAAAGCAGTTTGAAACTGTCGCTACGTATGCAAACTTGACTTAACCCAATTTAAGTGCTCTAGCTGTTCTCGTTAATTTCTTCTTAGAGTTACTTTGCCACTTTTGCACGCGCCACTAATATTGCTGTCTGGCCGGCAGGGCGAGCACGCACCGTTAATAAGGGTCTTTATAATTAGCCAGACGAGACAATAGGTAAACAACACAAACAATGCCCCTAGTCCTAACAACAAAAGAGGTGCAGATTAACAAGAGCAAATCAAAATAGAGCTTGTAAAGAGGTGCAGGTCATAACGGCGGGCGGGCAATCGTAGCGAGTGCTACTCGGAAAGACAGTAGTAAGCCACCTTACATCATAAAACTTGTTTCGAGTACATTCCAAATTGATTACGGATGGCGCTGGTTGCTGAGCTACTTGCCTTAAAAATGCCTCTGAAAAAGTGCTCTTTTTCCCTTTCGAGAAATGGCACTAATATTTTATTAGACCTCAAAGGGGTTATATTATTATATTATTTTGGTTTACGAAGTTCTTGCAGCCAATAATGAAGTTTCTCCAATATCTAAAAACATTGCTAGGCAATGAGTTCCATTCTTTGATGGTTTTACATTAAAATGAGTGTCTGTAGGCTTCAGTATCAGGTTTAAGTTCAATAAACTTGTCTCTGTGAAGGGATCGTAGCTGACAATTGCGTCATTTGATGGAGCATTGGATTTCCAATGCTGATCGCACCATGGATAGCTTTATGGAGTAATGTGACGCGAGCAGATTTCCTTCTGTTTTGAAGGAAGGGCCACTCCAGATCATTAAGTAAATTTGTGACAGTTGTGGGTGTTCTTAGCCAACGGTTTTTCACAAATCACGCAGCTCGCCATTGGACATTGTCTATCCAGGGATCCCATACCGTACTTGTTTTTTCAAGGTGGGGTTTCACTAATGATTTGTAATCTAATAGTTCTTTGACTGATTCAAGGAAGCTGGCAAGATTTTTTCGCAGAAAGCCAAAGGTTTGGTTTGCTTTGATAAACTTGTAGTCAATGTATATGGCTCCAGTGTAATGTTGAAGACAGCTGAATACCAAGATATGGATACAGTGACACACTAGTGTGTGACCCATTGATTTATAATCATAAATAACGGGTTTCTGCTGTGCTTACTGTGTTAAAAATGTTCCTACACCAAAGGTTGTTTTAATTTTGTTCAGACAAAGAATCCAACTTGGTCTACATCTAATTTTCCAATGTGGCTGTCTCCTTAGCTGTAATGGAATTACTCAGTATCCACATTGTTATAGCCCATCTTAGACGTTTGTTTAATAATTCGTCAGTTCATCGTTGTTGCTCATTCGAAGACACTCAAAATCACCTGACTCAACAGGCTGCTGGGTTATAACCACATTCTTGGCTCTCAGCGATAGCGCATTTGATCTTTGTGTCGTATCCGCAGTGGATGCTTGATGTGCGTTCTCAACTTTCTCTCCGGAATTGCAAGAGATGATTCGCCGAAATTCTCTTCTGAACAACGGATTCATTCCTGCGTATATGAAAGGATTGATGGTGTTGGACAAACTCAGGAGGAAAGCGCATAGCAGTTGAACATTTCGTGGCATCATGCTAGTGATGTTGAGGCGCGTTAGGATGTTGATGATCCACGAGGGTATCCAACACAACATGAAGGCAAAAACCACAACAAACAAAGATCTGCTTAAACGAATCTCGTGCCTAGAGACTGTCGTCTCTCCGTCTGGGGGTTGAAGAGTACGCACCGATACCATGTTGTGTTCCTGAATCTTTTTCAAGACTTTCCTGTAGCTGAATATCGTTATAGCAAGGGGAAAGACAAAGAAGAGCCCGATCACGACAAAGTAATGGATAATTCTCGCAGAGTTGTTTAAATGCTCGTTTAAACACGCTGCATATCCAGGGTGGAAATAGAATCCCTGTAAACCTGCAAGGCGCATAATACAAATGTAACTGGCTACAAAAGCCCATGCAGAAGCAAGCGCTATGCGTGATTTCCTTTTGGAGAAGAACCTTTTATACTGTTGCTCTGACTTGCACATTCTCACATATCTGTTCACTGCTGTAAAACCCATGGTTACTGGCGAAATGTACACTACAAACAAGCTGAAAAAAGCGTGCATTTGGCAAAGGGCTTCACCAAAAGGCCATCTGCCTGAGATGAGTACTCCGGCGGCCAGGGGTATCACAAAGATGGCGGACAGCAAATCACTGATTGCCAATGCGACAATGTAGACGTTTGTCGTTGTACGGAGCCTGGTGTTTCTGAAAACAGAGATGCAGACTAACGTGTTTCCCAGAAGAGATGCAACGTTTGACACAATCAGGAAGCTTGCTTCTAAGACTGTCACAAGCAGGCTTCTTGAACTAAGCTCGTTCTCCATCAGTTCTTTTTAGACTGTATAAAGCCAGTATCAGAAGGATGAATATGATGCTTGAATGATATCGGAAGCTTGAAACAAGCGATTGCAAGTGGGAAATGCACTTTCATCAAATGTTAGGCAAGATTGGCTGGAATTGAAAAACAGGCTTTAAAAGCAGTAATTGGACAGCAATTGCGTCCTCCTGAAAGCGAAGTTTACAAAGACTACAAACCATTCATTACTTGTGGAGGCAGCAACTACTACTAACATAACTCGGAGTTAAAGCATACAAATCAACGACAAAATTATATACATAATCAGGAGCTGATAGCCGCATGCTCCTGACATTATTTCATTCACCTTTTTGTATTTACGAGTTCTGCTTATAAGAGCACTTTGGACTGTTGGAAAAAGCCTTGAAAGCAATAAGGTGTATTCAATCAACAACAGTGTAAAAGCTTCTATTGCCAGTCGTCCACAGTTTATTTAAAGCGTTAATTAGATGAGGTGCTTCGTAAATCAGATAAGAGCACCTGGGCCGCCTATTTTGTATTTTCCTTTAGTAGCTGAAGGCTTTTAGTAAATTCAGCATATGCCTTAGAAATCTCTGTGCTTCCTCAAATGAATTAGCTTTAGGAGCAAATGCACAGAAATATCGACTGAGGAAAGCGCGGCCACGGTCAAAATTCGACTAACCTTTGTTTCGAGTTTATAGAGAGGTATTTATGAATTTTCAAAGGTTTAAGGGTTCATTTTTCTAAATACGGCCTTTTTGCAGGAAATGGCCGAATAAATTAACAAAAAATAGCATTGCAAAAAACCCCTCGCGTTAATAGCTAAGACTATATTTTCAGATACTAATGTTAAAGGAAAAATGTTTTGGCACTCTATATTTGTCTGTTTTTCGGTTGCAGATGACAGCTGTCACTGCGAAAAACGCATCCTGTGATGAAGATTTGTCAACAGGCGTCGTAAAGCAAGTTTTGATATATAATTGCAAAAAGACGAAAGGTATTTCGTGTCATAGCACCACATATGCAACGTCGAAAAAGCAACAATCTTGATCTTATGCAGCTTTGTCTTTTCTTCGTTGCAAATGCATTCATTGTTTTCGCGTTTTAAACCCCTTAAATTTTGCCCATATATGGTCATTTTGCGGGAAATTTGAATTTCTTTAATTACTCCTGTAACTATAATTACTCCTGTAACTGTTCCTGTAACTATACGCTATTTTATTTGATGGAGATGGGTTTTCACCAGAAATCATAGAGTTCTATGGAGAAAACTATTATCAACTTTTTGCTATTTCTTCTTTCTAATGCCAAATTTGGACATCATATATGACGTCACAATAGCAGTCACATGAGACAGACACCAATAAATAGATAATTTATCAATGGACTTGCCTGCCGAGTTTCGTTGCATTCGATGCATTCTACTTCTGCATGTTTATGGCCTAGAAATCTTAGTTTTTGGAAGGAACGGGAGGAAAAGCCCCAGCAACCTACCACCGTGGTCGGGTTCAATGATATACCGTCATCCTTTTTTCCAAGTGTAAAGTTAGATGATCCATGGAACGGCATGTAATTACTACGACAGTGTTGAAAATTATCAAATTAATTCTTCCAAGCGAACCTTGATTGTATCTTCACGTCTTTTGCCACTCTCACTCTGCTGGCTCGATCGGTTTCCGAGACCTAACCTCGCCACTCTTTTCATTCTTAAAGGAGAAGGTCACTCCAAAAAGCGTACTTTATTTGTCATCACCAATAAAAAGTTTATATTGAGTTTAGTTACTCACCGAAGTAAAAAATAACTTCTTACGGCTGCATTAAACCACCTTTAATGTCTAAAGCAATTTACAAAGAAAATTGTGTTCCATTTATTGCAACCGATGCAGTGTAAGCTTAAAATTCTACCTTGAATTTTGTTTTCTTCCTCTGGCTGTTCTCGGTGACAAACACATCTTCTTTACGTTGGCATGATTTGACATCGCTCACAAGAACACCAAAATGTGTCTTCTAACCGATCGTTTACTTCTTCGTTTTCGATTTAGCTATCCTCAGGATTAAGAACACGTTCTGGCCTAAAAAGGTAAGGTTGAAGACATCGAGTAAACAAATACGCGGTAACGATGACGTCAAGCTTAGCGGCCTAGCCCGACCTGGCAGCTAAGCATTTGTTTCAAAATGGCGGCTGTCGATGCCGGCTTCTTTGGAGACAAATTTCTCGGGATAGAATGCACTTTAGAAGCTGAAACTTCGGTGAGTAACTTAACTCAATATAAACTTTTTATTGGTGATGACAAATAAAGTACGCTTTTTGGAGTGACTCTCCTTTAAGATTCGTTTCATTTTACCGTATGAGAAGCCGGGCTGGCCCGATTACCGAGATCTCGGGCTTTGCAACCAAGATCTAGGTAATCGGGATGAAACATATTCCATATGAACAATCCGGCCCGTGTGACCGGGATGAAACATGTTTTTACAAAATAGCTTCGCTATGGCATAATGCTTGTCTTGTATATATGTTTTTCCACTATACTGATAGCAGTAAAGTTACAAGTGTCTACAAAGCCGTACAACAGTTGCGAACGATACAAGTTTATGTTCCACCATGTTGGTTTTGCTTCTTGACCTTCATCCCGGTCGATCGGGCTGAAATTTCCTACATGAGCAAAGACCAACATGCATTCGTATCGGTAACCGAGCCAGCCCGGTTACCCGGCTCATATGAAGAGGCCCCAAACACCAGAAAAGGTGAGAAAGCAATTAGCCTAATCTTCTTTTTAAATTTATTAAGAATTAAGAAAACACCTGTTTCGGTTGGGCGATGTAAAGCGAAACATTTTGCCGATGGCCAAATTGAACGTGAACGGGTTTCTCGAATTATGTTTATAGATAAGCCCGTTTGCACTCTACAGACATGGGTGCACTTTCTTGGTCACTACATGAAAATTCAAATTAATATATAAAAAACTAGCCGATTACTGAACTTTAAATCCGGCTTGAAAAAGGCATGGGACAAAAAAAATACTGTCGTATCAGAAAACCAGTGCATATCAATCACACGTCTTTACGCTAGAATAAACATTCGAACTGAATTAATTTATGACATCGAAATAGCTTTAGGGCCCAGTTATATGGTCTCGGGTACCCGAGACAACCCTTCCCCTGAGGCAACTTTATCGAGCGTTTATACGTCAAAACGTGGTCAAAGTTAACACAGTATGATTATTTATATTTTTTACTGAATAATCAAATGTGCAAATATCCCTCTTTCTTTGGGTTTACCTTGGCCCTCGATCACATTGGGTTTTGCCGAGTTAATTTTCAATTCTTTGATACGAATTTCTGCTTTAAATCCTAAACCTAAGGCCTGGTTTAAACGTCGCATTTTACATGCGCCGAATCAAATACTAATTTTAGTCGACTCTAATGAATACGTTCGGCTGATTTGATTTGAATGTCGCATTGTTTTGCCGATTAAAATTGCTGAGCGCGAGTGGACGTGTTTTAAATACCCCTTCGAGCAAACATATATTATTTAACATAATTTCAATTCGATTCGGCACATGTAAAATGCGTAAAATGCGTAAAAAATGCCTAAAATGCATATTCGACTGGATCAGTCGAATATTCGACCCACTCGTATCGAATTGAAATATGTCGCGTTT
>JAHPZR010030752.1:0-12500 GCA_019787425.1 Platygyra sinensis
TGTCTCTTGAAGAGGAGTGAATTTTGTTTCCCTCAAATCTCAATATTTCCCTCGACATCGTCTCGGAAAACATTGAGGGTCAGTTCTCGGGAAAACAAAATTCACTGTTCCTCTCGGGACCAGTCATCAAGTATTAATATTGACTCTGGTAGTGAGTAACGTGACATATCTACTACAAGTAACACAAGTCGCGAAAAACTGATTTCACGTCCAAATCTTTGGCTTCGTACTAAAATAACCTCCTGGAAATTGTCAAAACCGAACAGAAATACAAGCTAATACAACAGTTGTTTATAGATATTGATAGACAGGCCAAACTATCACAGCAAAAAGTGGGCACGCGGAATTTAATATCATCAGCATTTATAAGCAATGAATTTTAAAGATTATAACATAGCGCGCGCTAGTCCTATCTAAATCCTATTGAGCCATCATGAACAAAAATCATGAACAAAATCTTTATGTGCGCACGGCCGTGCTCAATAAAATGACGAGTGCAATGACGTGTGTAGTTTCATTTCAGCTGCAAATTTCCGTCGCGTGAAATGCAAGTTCCTTTGTTTAATTAAGTTTCGGCAATGTGAAGATTATTCTGAACTATCCTACCCTACTTCGAGCCTTTGACTTTTGCCCGGCAAAGATGTTTACTTCGACGTGAGTATTTTTACTTTGCTTGTCTACATTTTCATGGAGTATTTGTACTTTGTTTGGCTACGTTTTCATTATAATCTTAATTCGAAGAAGCGAATTTCCCATTGACAATTTTAGAGACCAGGTTAAGCGTTTTCGTTCAGCTGTTGCTTAACTGATTGTGGCGTGTTATGATAATAAAGACCTTTGTTTTCCACCACCGTGCATCGTGAGAACTAGTTGTAGTCAATCAGAAATAAAACATGTCAGTTTAGCGCTCAAGTCGTTGTCGTCATGTTATAAAAGAATTGGTTCATGCTTTTCGCTGTGCGTATATCGAGTTATGGATGCACTTGGAAAGTTTGGAGAACACTCAAGAAGCTAGAGTTGCTCTCGGCTGCACCTCGAGCAACTCTTACGCTTCTTTCGTGCTCTCCAAACTTCGCGCGTGCATCCATAACTCGCTTTATCTTTTTTTCGGCTCGAGAGCGGGCGGAATTCAACAAATCCTGCAATCTGATTGGTTCCTGGAGTGGGCGGAATTCTCTCATACGGACGGCTACAGCGGGCGGAATCCATCGAGTTGATCTATTTTCGTGAATGAATTAGCGGTTATTGTCAATCTTTCGCCCTTTTTTCACTTCCAAAGACGATTAATCAGCGCAAGTTTACCTCTATTCACCCTTACATGGCAAGGAAAGTTACTGTAAGTAAATTCAATTGAAGTTTTTGAAGTTGTGACAGTTTGTTTGGTGTTTGTTGCTCGGCACTGTAATGGCGCGTAATCTCGTGTGTCTCTTTGTGCAATTTTAAGTAAAAACTGAGTCAATTTCAGTCGAGTTTCCCTCTGTAATCGTTGCTGTACTTCATTACTGTGGTGTACACTTAACCGGAATTTCCTCGCTATTTGCTATTCAATTTACGGTAGAAAAGTCTAATTCAGTCGAGTGGTTCGCAATGATCGACAAAAACTGTTTTCGTAGTACATCTTCAAAATTTGAACAAAACTTCACACCTGGAAAACAATTTTGAAGACCTTAACTAGGGAACTAGATGCACTAACCTTAAGTAGTTCGAAATAAATCTGTTCTTTAACACACTTCCTTCGTATAGTATCTGATTTACTCGTTCTTTCGCTCGTTAAATTTTTTGCGAATGGTTTGTAAACAGCGCGTAAGCCGATTCAATGGCAAAGTTGCGTAAACAAAGTTAACGCACTTGTAAGCCAGTTTACGGCAAGAAAAAAAAAAGATAAAAATGTTATTGGCCGGCTTAGGGTCGGTCCGTATAGGGAAAACTGTGACCTCGGGCTTGAAAATGCTGCCCTCGGCCTGCGGCCTTAGGCAGCATTTTCAAGACCTCGGTCACAGTTTTTCCCTATACGGACCTCCCAGCCGGCCAATAACATATATATACGCACGCTAAGCATGAACCAATTCTTAATTTCCAGTCCGTGCTGCGCACTCTAATGTTTGTGAGTCTCACACGATTGAATGCAAATCGATGTTATTCGTTACGAACCACTTAAATTATCTTTGAGGCGCGTTTTAGATTCTTTTTCCAACAGTTTCCTTGAGTTTTACAGCTATGAAGGTTTTTCATCAAGTGATATTAGAAAGAATGAAGCATAAAGCTCTGTATCGTCAATGGCGGTTGACAAGAGACGTTGAATTTACTCCATATAAGTAGATGCACCTTATGCCCAACAGAGCGCGAAGAGGATAGGTGAGGTGACGTCTTACATGAAACAAAACATGTCGTAAACAAACTCTCGAGAGTGCGCAGAACAGACTGGAAATCATCTTTCAGGTAGATTGCACACAACGCTTGAGAATTTTGCAAACGCAGTTTTATTTCTACGGTTAGGTCTACCATCGAAATAATCCGTCAAGAACAAAATGGAGCTTTCGAAAACGATCTTCAAGCCGAAGAAATTTGAAAACGCCGGTATTTCGTTTTCCTGTGGCCGCGGAAAACATTTTGACAACGAAGCTTTTCGAATACGATGTAATAGCGATTATCATTCTATTTCCCTGTCCGAGTTATCTCAAAACACAAATCCAAAACATAATCGGTGATTGTTGCGTTTTAATTCTTTTCCCTGGCGTAGTGTGGAAGGTGTGATAATCCATTTGTTTTCTTTATTGAATATATTGTGTTACTACTGATATCTTTCCTCAGCCACAAGTCAAGGCTTCTATCATTATATTTTTACTGTTATAATATTTTTTTTTCCTTTATTTATCGGTCAACAGTAAATTCGATACATACTGACAGGGTCTAGGTGCTTGTAAAGAAAATCTTACTTATATTCTTGAATTCTGTTATATCAGCATTTTTTTTTTGCCTCAAGCCTGAGAACAGCTAAAGTACGTGACCTGAAAAGAACATGTGACATCTTGTCAATTTGACCTACAGAGCACAACGCAGGTCATTACTACCAATTAAGCGATTTGAACGGCGGCCCTCTCGTAAGTGGAGTTGGTGGGTGATTTTTAGTCTATATAACTCAAATCGCCCTTATTACATTTGGTGCGTTATAGGAGCTAGTATAAGCACTAATGAGCCAACTGTGGAGTAGGGATTTACTCTTTTAAAGACCCGCTGCTTGTAAACTTTTTCTGTTCAATCCGTGCTGAGTCAGTTTTGTTGTACTGTGAAAGGCGAACAATCTTCGTGTCAAACTTTTTGTATTACTTCGTAAAGTTAGAAATAAAGTTTTCTTCTACCCTCTTAGTCCAAAACAATGCCCTTCCTAATTTTGGATGTTAGCGATTTTTAGTAGAGGCGGTGCAAGTGCTTTCTTTCTTGTCCGGCAATAAACAAAGCGCGAGCTTATTTTTTATTTGTTCAGTGTTAAACGGAGTGTAAGCCAATCAGAAAGCTAGAAATGCAATAATATGAGATTTAGTTGTAACTGCCAGATACTTTTATCCCAAGTAAATATTTATATTAAAAGACGCTAAGACGTCAGGTTTGATGTTTTCCTCTTTGTGGACTTTGTATCTATCTTGTGATTTTTGGGGAGTATCTTTTTTTCTTTCGAATTGAATTTTATGTGTATTATCACCTATAAACTGTATGTAACAAACAGAACTAAAATTACAAATGGCCATTATGGCTACGATCGATGACTTTTTTGAGAGGTGAGGTGTTCGCGAATATTTTTACAGCAGGATGGCAGTTTTCAAGAAAAATTCAGCAAAGCATCCGTGAACGGACCTGGGGCCCGTTTCTCGAAAGACCCGGCAACTAAGCGGGCCCGAAATCACATTTTGAAATCAGAGTCTCCAGAAAAGTAGGGTTTGTTCTGACCTCTAATGAAGTACATGTTATTTCTTTAGCTGATAACGTTACAGTACAATTTTCAAACCTTTTGAAACTCCCATATGGAATTGAAAACAAAACACCTAAACGGGCCCGGTAATTACCGGGAGCTTCGAGAGACGGGCCCCAGAGCATCTGACTTTCTTTATAAACTTGGATGATAATCAATTCAAGCTAACATATTGAAGTAATTTTGTTTATTTGAGAGCAAACAAATCAACAGCTAAAATGAGAGATTAATATATTTTGTATACATAGAGTCCGTCAAAAACTAAGATTTCTATCATTTCTTGACAAGCGAACATGATCATCATAGTGACTTGCTAGAGAAAGAGGAAAACGACATTTTGCAATTCACAGTAATATTTGACGGTATGGCTGACGAGCTTAATTCTCGAAATGTGTTTTTGACCGTTTTCGAAGCCAGCTTTATGATTTTGCTAAATGTGTTATCCCTGTTGGGAAATGTTTTAGTCTGTATCTCTGTTTACAGAAATACAAGACTTCGTCCCTCGACCAACGTCTACATTGCCACCTTGGCCATCAGCGATTTGTTGTCCTCCATTTTTGTTATGTCTCTGGCTGCCGGGGTTCTTATTTCAGGCAGATGGCCTTTTGGCGGAACGGTTTGCCAAATGCAAGCCTTTATGGCCCAATTTGCCGTCTATATTTCACCTGTCACTATGGGTTTGACGGCGATAAACAGATATGTGAGGATGTGCAAGTCGGATCAACAATATAAAAGATTTTTTTCGCACAGAAAATCTCTCATGTTAATCGTTTCCTCATGGATGTTTGTTGCCTGTTATATTTGGTTTCTTGTGTTTCCGCAGGTTCCATCACAAATTCAGTAGTCCGGAATACATCAACGGAGACATGGAAAAGACATATTTCCGCAACGTTTGCATGTGTTTCCGCAACTGTAAACTGGATAAACATTTGTTTCCTTTAGCTAAAACATGACGGAAACATGACTGAAAAAAAGTGGTCCGGTTCCGCTGTAAACACAGAAACGGAAGCACGAGTAAACGTCACGAAACCCCTAACGGAAACTCAAGTTACCCGTCGTGTTTCCGGAACGGTTTCACATGTTTCTGCGACGTTTCCGTTTACGGAATCCTGGAATTTCGTCCTGTGAGTAGCACCGATTTTTCGCAAACCAAGAAAAAAGTGAAATTTTGCCTAATTCGCAAATAGCCCAAAATCTGTCTTACAGATTGTGTTTAAATTTTGGCTCAGAACGCGATTCACTCATCTAAATCAACAGTGAAAATTTCATTACAGGTTGTACGCACGGTAGGTTTTCGAGCACTCCTCGGTCAAAGTCTGGGTTTTGCAACGTACGAGAATTAAACTGCGCATGCCTTTTATTTAAGCTGGCGTCCATGTGACTCAATGTATCGGGATGCGAGAAGGCAAGAGTAAATAAGCACTCTTCTACCGGTTTTTAGAACTATCTTACATTTTTGTCATATTTTATTGCCCCTAGGCTTAAACACATGTTTGAAAGCAATTTGAAACTGTCGCTACGAATGCAAAATTGACTTAACTCAATTCAAGTGCTGAAGCTGTTCTCGTTAATTCTTCTTAGAGTTACTTTGTCATTTTTGCACGCGCCGCTAATATTGCTGTCTGGCGGGCAGGGCGAGCACGCACCGTTTACAAGGGTCCTTATAATCGGCCAGACGAGACAATAGGTAACCAACACAAACAATGCCCCTAGTCCTAACAACAAGAGAGGTTCAGATTAACAAGAACAAATCAAAATAGAGCTTATAAAGAGGTGCAGGTCATCTCGGCGGGCGGGCGATCGTAGCGAGTGCTACTCGGTAAAACAGTGGTAAGCCACCTTACATCAGAAAACGTGTTTCGAGTACATTCCAAATTGATTACAGCTGGCGCTGGTTGCTGAGCTACTTGCCTTAAAAATGCTTTTGAAAAAGTTCTCTTTTTCCCTTTCGGTAAATAGCACTAATGTTATATTAGACCTCACAGGGGTTATGTTATTTAAGTTTATACAATAACAAAATCAAGGCGCGCGCTCTGATTGGTCAATCAGCTATGGTTTATTGTGCCGGTAAACCCATGAAAAAATCGCGCGTCTTCTCAATTATTATATTTAAGCAGTAGACCACAAGTTTCTATGGTTTATAGGCTGATAAACCACGCGGGATGTTGGTAGAACACGAGAAGAATTTGTAAATCACGAGCCGCAGGCGAGTGATTTACGAATTCTTCGAGTGTTCTACCAACATCCGAAATGGTCTATTGCTTAAATATACCACACAAGTGAATAGTACTTTTCGCGCGCGCTAATTGGCTAGCTCGGAGGTGATTAGCCAAGTACTATTCACCTCCGAGCAGCCGAAGAAAAACAAAATGGCTTTTGTCGGTACATTGTCACAAGTAAAGTTACTCTTTTGGCCTCAGTGTCGGTGAAAGTGGTGGATATTTACCTCCACTTCGGTGAATAATTGTTAAATATTATTTTGGTTTACGAAGTTCTTTAATATTTGTTTGTTCATTTCTTTTTTTCTTTTGCAGCCAGTAATGAAGTTTCTCCAATATCTAAAACATTGCTAGGCAACGAGTTCCATTCTTTGATGGTTTTACATTAAAAGAGTGTCTGTAGGCTTCAGTATTAGGTTTAAGTTCTATAAACTTGTCTCTGTGAAGGGATCGTAGCTGACAATTGCGTCATTTGATGGAGCATTGGATTTCCAATGCTGATCGCACCATGGATAGCTTTATGGAGTAATGTGACGCGAGCAGATTTCCTTCTGTTTTGAAGGAAGGGCCACTCCAGATCATTAAGTAAATTTGTGACAGTTGTGGGTGTTCTTAGCCAACGGTTTTTCACAAATCACGCAGCTCGCCATTGGACATTGTCTATCCAGGGATCCCATACCGGACCTGCATATTCAATGTGGGGTTTCACTAATGATTTGTAATCTAATAGTTCTTTGACTGATTCAAGGCAGCTGCCAAGATATCTTCGCAGATAGCCAAGGGTTTGGTTTACTTTGATAAACTTACGGTCAATGTGATGGCTCAAGTCTAGTGTTGAAGACAGCTAAACACCAAGATATGGATACAGTAACACACTAGTGTGTGACCCATTAATTTATAATCATAAATGAGGGGTTTTTGCTGTGCATACTGTGTTAAAAATGTTCCTACACCAAAGGTTGTTTTAGTTTTGTTCAGACAAAGAATCCAACTTGGTCTACATCTAATTTTCCAATGTGGCTGTCTCCTTAGCTGTAATGGAATTACTCAGTATCCACATTGTTATAGCCCATCTTAGACGTTTGTTTAATAATTCGTCAGTTCACCGTTGTTGCTCATTCGAAGACACTCAAAATCACCTGACTCAACAGGCTGCTGGGTTACAACCACATTCTTGGCTCTCAGCGATAGCGCATTTGATCTTTGTGTCGTATCCGCAGTGGATGCTTGATGTGCGTTCTCAACTTTCTCTCCGGAATTGCAACAGATGATTCGACGAAATTCTCTTCTGAACAACGGATTCATTCCTGCGTAGATGAATGGATTGATGGTGTTGGACAAACTCAGGAGGAAAGTGCATAGCAGTTGAACATTTCTTGGTATCATGCTAGTGATGTTGAGGCGCGTTAGGATGGTGATGATCCACAAGGGTATCCAACACAACATGAAGGCAAAAACCACAACAAACAAAGATCTGCTTAAGCGAATCTCGTGCCTAGAGACTGTCGTCTCTCCGTCTGGGGGTTGAGGAGTACGCACCGATACCATGTTGTGTTCCTGAATCTTTTTCATGACTTTCCTGTAACTGAATATCGTTATAGCAAGGGGAAAGACAGAGAAGAGCCCGATCACGACAAAGTAATGGATAATTCTCGCAGAGTTGTTTAAATGCTCGTTTAAACACGCTGCATATCCAGGGTGGAAATAGAATCCCTGTAAACCTGCAAGGCACATAATACAAATGTAACTGGCTACAAAGGCCCATGCAAAGGCAAGCGCTATGCGTGATTTCCTTTTGGAGAAGAACCTTTTATACTGTTGCTCTGACTTGCACATTCTCACATATCTGTTCGCTGCTGTAAAACCCATGGTTACTGGCGAAATGTACACTACAAACAAGCTGAAAAAAGCGTGCATTTGGCAAATTGCTTCACCAAAAGGCCATCTGCCTGAGATGAGTACTCCGGCGGCCAGGGGTATCACAAAGATGGCGGACAGCAAATCACTGATTGCCAATGCGACAATGTAAACGTTTGTCGTTGTACGGAGCCTGGTGTTTCTGAAAACAGAGATGCAGACTAACGTGTTTCCCAGAAGAGATGCAACATTTAACACAATCAGGAAGCTCGCTTCTAAGACTGTCACAAGCAGGCTTCTTGAACTAAGCTCGTTCTCCATCAGTTCTTTTTAGACTGCGTAAAGCCAGTATCAGAAGGATGAATATGATGCTTGAATGATATCGGAAGCTTGAAACAAGCGATTGCAAGTGGGAAATGCACTTTCATCAAATGTTAGGCAAGATTGGCTGGAATTGAAAAACAGGCGTTAAAAGCAGTAATTGGACAGCAATTGCGACCTCCTGAAAGCGAAGTTTACAAAGACTACAAACCATTCATTACTTGTGGAGGCAACAACCACTACTAACATAACTCGGACTTAAAGCATACAAATGAAGAACAAAATTATATACATAATCAGGAGCTGATAGCCACATGCTCCTGACATTATTTCATTCACCTTTTTGTATTTACGAGTTCTGCTTATAAGAGCACTTTGATTATGTCTTGATAGTTCCGTTTGATTCCAGAAGGACTGTTGGAAAAAGCCTTGAAAGCAATAAGGTGTATTCAATCAACAACAGTGTAAAAGCTTCTATTGCCAGTCGTCCACAGTTAATTTAAAGCGTTAATTAGAAGAGGTGCTTCGTCAATCAGATAAGAGCACCTGGGCCGCCTATTTTGCATTTTCCTTTAGTAGCTGAAGGCTTTTAGTAAACTCAGCATATGCCTTAGAAATCTCTGTGCTTCCTCAAATGAATTAGCTTTGGGAGCAAATGCACAGAAATATCGACTGAGCAAAGCGCGGCCACGGTCAAAATTCGACTAACCTTTGTTTCGAGTTTATAGAGAGGTATTTATGAATTTTCAAAGGTTTTAGGGTTCATTTTTCCAAATACGGCCTTTTTGCAGGAAACGGCCGAATAAATTAACAAAAAATAGCATTGCAAAAACCCCCTCGCGTTAATAGCTAAGACTATATCTTCAGATACTAATGTTAAAGGAAAAATGTTTTGGCACTCTATATTTGTCTGTTTTTCGGTTGCAGATGACAGCTGTCACTGCGAAAAACGCATCCTGTGATGAAGATTTGTCAACAGGCGTCGTAAAGCAAGTTTTGATATATAATTGCAAAAAGACGAAAAGACGAAAAAAAGACGAAATGTATTTCGTGTCATAGCACCACATATGCAACGTCGAAAAAGCAACAATCTTGATCTTATGCAGCTTTGTCTTTTCTTCGTTGCAAATGCATTCATTTTTTTCGCGTTTTAAACCCCTTAAATTTTGCCCATATATGGTCATTTTGCGGGAAATTTGAATTTCTTTAATTACTCCTGTAACTGTTCCTGTAACTATACGCTATTTTATTTGATGGAGATGGGTTTTCACCAGAAATCATAGAGTTCTATGGAGAAAACTATTATCAACTTTTTGCTATTTCTTCTTTCTAATGCCAAATTTGGACATCATATATGACGTCACAATAGCAGTCACATAGGATGAGACAAACACCAATAAATAGATAATTTATCAATGGACTTGCCTGCCGAGTTTCGTTGCATTCGATGCATTCTACTTCTGCATGTTTATGGCCTAGAAATCTTAGTTTTTGTAAGGAACGGGAGGAAAAGCCCCAGCAACCTACCACCGTGGTCGGGTTCAATGATATACCGTCATCCTTTTTTCCAAGTGTAAAGTTAGATGATCCATGGAATGGCATGTAATTACTACGACAGTGTTGAAAATTATCAAATTAATTCTTCCAAGCGAGCCTTGATTGTATCCACGTCTTTTGCCACTCTCACTCTGCTGGCTCGATCGGTTTCCGAGACCTAACCTCGCCACTCTTTTCATTCTTAAAGGAGAAGGTCACTCCAAAAAGCATACTTTATTTGTCATCACCAATAAAAAGTTTATATTGAGTTTAGTTACTCACCGAAGTTTCAGCTTCTAAAGTGCATTCTATCCCGAGAAATTTGTCTTCAAAGAAGCCTAACATTTGGCATCGACAGCCGCCATTTTGAAACAAATGCTCAGCAGCCAGGTCGGGCTAGGCCGCTAAGCGTGACGTCATCGTTACCGCGTTTTTGTTTACTCGAGGTCTTCAACCTTACTGTTTTAGGCCAGAAAGTGTTTCTTATCCTGAGCATAGCTAAAGCGAAAACGAAGAAGTAAACGATCGGTTAGAAGGCACATTTTGGTGTTCTTGTGAGCGATGTCAAATCATGCCAACGCAAAGAGAATGTGTTTGTCGCCGAGTACAGCCAGGGGAAGAAAACAAAATTCAAGGTAGAATTTAAGCTTATACTGCATCAGTTGCAGTAAATGGAACACAATTTTTTTTGTAAATTGCTTTAGACATTAAAGGGCGGTTTAATGCAGCCGTAAGCCGTTATTTTTTACGTCAACTGTTTGTATTTTTATTTTCGCTGTGTCTAAGTGACCGGCAGCCGGGCAAGGTCTCTTTGGATGAAACGCCCGGCAGTCCGATATATTCACCTAATTCATCGAATTAATTATAAAACCACAATACTTTTTAGGATCGTTTGACATTTCGAAAGAAACACCAAATACTTTTAACAGGTTTGACTGAGAATTTCAGTTGGAATTCGGTGAATATTTCTGACTATCGGCCGGGCATTTAGTCTATTTGAGACCGTGACCGGCAGTCCGATAAGGACCATTGCGATTTTATGGTACGCACAAGCTTGCAGATTTCGGCCACTACAAATCCCTAATAATTTTTAGAATCGCCTGGCTATTCCAAACAAACATCGCATCTTCTCATTAGGTTTAAAAGAAGCTTTCTGTAGCAATTTGTTAAATATCTCAACCTGCCGATGTAAGCGTAAATTTTCTAAGTGTCAAGCACATGCCGATTTTATAGTATGCACAAGCTCGGTCACTTCGTCATCTTGCACACTAACATAATGTTTGGAATCGCTCTGCATTTCTAAAGAAACATCAAATACCATCAAGAAGTTTGAAAGAATCTTTCAGTGGAAATTCTGTAAAAATTTGTGACTGCCGGGCATTTAGTCCATTTAAGACCTTGCCCGGCTGCCGGACATTTAGACACAGCGAAAATCAAAACACAAACAGTTGACGTAAAAAATAACTTCTTACGGCTGCATTAAACCACCTTTAATGTCTAAAGCAATTTACAAAGAAAATTGTGTTCCATTTATTGCAACCGATGCAGTGTAAGCTTAAAATTCTACCTTGAATTTTGTTTTCTTCCTCTGGCTGTTCTCGGTGACAAACACATCTTCTTTTTAGTTGGCATGATTTGACATCGCTCACAAGAACACCAAAATGTGTCTTCAAACCGATCGTTTACTTCTTCGTTTTCGATTTAGCTATCCTCAGGATTAAGAACACGTTCTGGCCTAAAACGGTAAGGTTGAAGACATCGAGTAAACAAATACACGGTAACGATGACGTCAAGCTTAGCGGCCTAGCCCGACCTGGCAGCTAAGCATTTGTTTCAAAATGGCGGCTGTCGATGCCGGCTTCTTTGGAGACAAATTTCTCGGGATAGAATGCACTTTAGAAGCTGAAACTTCGGTGAGTAACTTAACTCAATATAAACTTTTTATTGGTGATGACAAATAGAGTACACTTTTTGCAGTGACTCTCCTTTAAGATTCGTTTCATTTTACCGTATGAGAAGCCGGGCTGGCCCGATTACCGAGATCTCGGGCTTTGCAACCGAGATCTAGGTAACCGGGATGAAAACTATTCCATATGAACAATCCGGCCCGTGTGGCCGGGATGAAACATGTTTTTACAAAATAGCTTCGCTAGGGCATAATGTTTGTCTTGTATACAGTCGACTCCCGATAACTCGAACCTTCAAGGGAAATCGAAAAAGGTTCGAGTTATCGGGAGTTCGAGTTATCGGGAGTTGAGAACAAATGACCATAAAGTAAGTGAAAAACGGTGACCACATGCACCCGGGCACGTGCACTTTTATTCTTACAACGTAGTACATTTTTAAATACTGTAAATCTAATTATAATTGACTGTAATGGAATACGTAATCAGATATTGTTGACAAGTACGCGGTTTCTGTGCAACGTGATGACGAAGTTGTTGGACATTTAATGAAAGGAAAATCAGGCCGTTTTGCGAAGACAATTTTCTATTTTTTGCGTGCCGATAAGAAGAACGACTGTACTGTTGTGGTGACTGGCAAGGCAATTAACCATGGAGATGGGGAAGGGATGCAAGTGCCATGCACACTGAACTTCA
>JAHPZR010030752.1:15000-25000 GCA_019787425.1 Platygyra sinensis
TAAATTTGTCAGTGTGGTATAAGAATGCATTTCCTGATCTTGAAAATTTCATTTCCATCGGTGTGCGTTACAGCCGTTTATGAAGGAGCGTCACGGACTGACGCTACCGCCGTAAATCCGTAAGTCGTGACCCCTGAGCCAATGAACCGAGTTTTACTTCCCTTTACAAGATCTGGCCTGCAGCATAAAATGGAGACTAGATATTTGCATTTTATTCAATTTTTCTGTGCATTTGCTCTTGTAAATTCAACGACGACTGTTTAGTAAATGTAGTGGGCTCAGTCAACAGCTGGGTGTCAACTTTATTACAAATTGAGACAGTTATGACTTACACCAGTTTGATTGGTCATTTTCTTACTTCCTTGTTTAGTAACCCTATCGAGTCCGGGAGGGTGTGCATAAAACTTTCAATGCCTGTAATTTGATTGGTGGAAGAGCATGATGTTACCGTGCAACCACATTTTGACAGGTGTGTTTTTCAAAATTTGAATTTTCCTGGTTTTGATGAAACTAAGAACTGTCAGTTCCACATTTTCAGGTTTTTGGTGAAAAAATAAAGTTGTTGTAGTAACATCCACTTTCATGAATGACTGTACCATTTCCGGGTTTCAGAGAAAGAAAAGAAAAGCCCAGTCTGAAAGTAGTTCATTTACTCTGGCGTGTTGGTTGCTTTTTGACTACTAACGATTACTATTTTTAATGATTTTAAATAACCTTCCGTCAAAAGAAGTAAACAGTAATGATATCGCCGCATTTTCTTGTTTTTAATTTTAAGAAACTTCGTTGCCGGATGTTTCGATCTTTTTTGACGACCTTAGCTTTACTATAGTACTTTTGAGGCAGTTATCCTGCTCTTCACTGATAGACTGAGAGGGACGGTTTATTTGGAGAAAAGTACAACTTGCAGCAGGACTGCCCAAACGGCTGTAGTTTATTATTTGACAAGCCAAACAGTTTGACTATCTACTTCAGCCGCGCGCTAAAAAGATCTCTCCCTAAATTTATTTGCTCGAATTTTTTTTTCTCTGAAGCAAGATTATTCTTTGTCACGACGAAAGTTTTTTTCTTTATGTCTGGTTAACATTTAGAACGTAATGCCAACAAACGTGGCTTAAAGATTAACTTAAAGTTTGCTCTACTCGAAAACTTACTTCAGCTTAGTAGCTTAGCAGAAGCCGGGCTGAATAATATTTTTTTTGGAACGGCTTGCACCAGCTCGAACGTTACGGTCGACAATTTTTTTTTTTTTTTTTTTTTTTTTTTTTTTTTTTTGCACGAATAACGTCTTGTGGTTTTTCAACGGAATGCGACGAGCAGTTCGAAAAGTTGGCGATTGTTTCGGAACGGATTGATCCGGCGATCCTTTCGAACGGATGACGATAGTTTTGTTTTTTTTTTGGAACGGATAGCTAGAGCCGTTCGAACGGATGACAATATTTTCTGAGCTGGTACATAATGTAGACTTCTGATGTAGCTGGAGCCGCTGGAACGGCCTATCTCAGCTCGTTTGAGTGGCTGCTGGACGGCTTACGAACGGCTAGCCGTTAGCAACGTTTCCAAGTGAAAGGTCACAATTTTTTGCCTCTTGGTGCATGTCTAGTCTTGAACTATTTCTCTTTCTTTTTATCCTGGTACAGCACAAAACTTTCGAATCTCTAGTACTCTTCTGTTCAAAGCACATTTGGTTCTTGCACGCTCCCAATATATCAGTATGAAACAATATGCTCGATGATGACTACACCATCTTTCTTCGTTTAAAATAGCTTTTGATTTGAAACATTAGCCCCAGTATACACTGTAGCGTTTCCAGTTAGAGGCTTTCTTGTTCAAAAAGCGCTTACCTTAAGATTGAAGAAGATAACCCTCTGACTTTAAGGTTATAAATTCACCACCGATCGAGTGTTTAGCAGGTGTAGTGGTATCAGTCAACAGAGGCGAATGTCAATGATATGATATGACTTGCATTTTTAATTAATAGTACCAAATTTTTGACGGTGGTTATTTGATTGGTCGAGGAACATGAGGTTGCCATATCATGGCACCTGCGTTTCGACCGGTATGTTTTTTGAACTTCTAACTGTTCCTGTTTAAAAAAAATAACTGACAGTTTCATATTTTCAAGTTTTTAATGAAACAATAGTTTAGTTGCAGTAGCCTCTACTATCATAAATAACTTTCCATATATGGTTTCAGAAGACCGGCGGTGAAAAAAAAAAAAAAAAAAAAGCTCGGGATGAACAGGGTTTTATAAAACGTTTTCACTCACGTGTCCTGCAGGCATGCAAATTTATTGAAACAAAAGAAAGTGTTAACACAAGAAAAGAGTTGAACTCCCACAGGATTGGTTTGGTTCACCAACATGGCCGCCGTTCTAATGTTTGGCGACACCAATATGGCTGCTATATGTCGTCATTTGCATACGCTTCGATACCTTCCTAAGGCGTGTTGTTTGCTTTTTGATTGTTAATATTCACTATTATTATTATTATTATTATTATTATTATTATTATTATTATTATTATTATTTATATATATTTTTGTTTTTGACATCTATGACCTTTATTAATACACATACACCCATGTACAATACAATGCAAAAGATTACAATTTTAACAGTTTCATAATTAATACAGCCACAAGAAATAGTAGATAAAAATAAGAGAGAGATTTAACAACAATAATAATGATTTAACCAGAGCAGACCAAGACAGGAGCATCATTACATGTTAATTTTAATTTAAATTTTCTAGCCTGTACTTGGAGGAGACTTTGCTGACAAAATCAGTGATCAGAAGAGAATTATTGTGTAACTTATTTGTATAGATGAAATAGCGAGCAAAAAGCAAGGTGTAGTTAATTTTTTTCAGAAGTTCTTTATTGGCAGGATTAGAAAAAATCCCAAATAAAAGTTCTTGATTTGTTGGTTTAAAAGAACACTGATTACAGTTGTTGAACCATTGCACCACTTTTGACAAGAAATCTTTAGTAAAAGAGCAGTCTAAAAAGGTATGTTCTATCGAGTCCTGTTCTCCACAATAGAGGCATTCACTGTCATCTTTGATACCAAATCTACAGAGCTCTTTTTTAGTTACAACAATTCGATGGAGAAATTTGAACTGAAATTCCCTCAGCTTATTTTCTCTGGAAACCTGTTTAATCGATATAAAATATTTTTCCCATTGTTTTGCACATATTGGCATAGATTTACTCCATTTAGTTGGTCCAGTATGTGGACCGTTATTAACTTGCTTGTTCAATAACCAGTAGAAATCCTTTACCTTGGCAGTTTCAAAGTTTATCATCGTTGAAATATCAAGATCGAAAGTTGAGCGGTTGTGTAGAGAGATGCTCTTGGAAAGCGGTTCTAAGCTATTGTTCTTTGCCTTGGTCAGTAAACTGTTCAGAATAGCACTTCTAACTTGATAATAGTTCAAGAAGTTAGTTTTACATTTGTATTTCGCTTTAAAAGCTTGGTATGAGAGTAACTGACCTTGCTCATCTAACAAGTCACTTACGAAGATAACCCCTTTTGAAAACCACTCTTGGATGAGAAAAGGTTTGCCGTCTATTAGTATTTTCCGGTTATTAAACAAAACTAATGGGCCCAGATTATAATTATAGAGATTTTTAAGATCGTCAAAGAAGGAGAGCATGTCTTTATAGAAGGTAGGTAATTTGGAATTAAGGTAAGTCACATCATAATTACAGCGCAGTAGGAAGTTTAAGCCACCTAGTCTTCTTAAGAAAAAATTGGGTACTGAATTCCAGTTCGAGTTTACATGTTTCAACAAACGAGGTATCCATGCCAAACTCATGGCCTTTATCATTAGACCTACATCGGTCATACCAATACCACCTTTATCATAGTCTTGGTAAAGGCCTTCTCTTTTAATTTTGTCCTTTTTCTTGTTCCAAAGGAAACTAGAGAGTTTCCTTTTAACAGTTCTGATAGCATCTTTTGGCACATTGGTGTTAGAGGCTGATTACAGAATTTGGGACAGTCCTAGAGATTTAATAATCAAAACTTTCCCAAATAGGGTGAGGATCCTTGAGCGCCACATGTCTAGGTGAATTTGGAGTTTTTGAATTTTTAGGTGGAAATTGTAGTGATCGTTCATTTTGTCGTCGTAAGAGAAGTATAGGCCCAGAATTTTAACAGGGTCGCGTGGCCATGACAGTTGCAACGGTGTCGTTCTGTTGTTACGCCACTTACCCAACCAAAGTGCCTTGGTCTTTTTCACATTAAGCTTT
This sequence comes from Platygyra sinensis, assembly GCA_019787425.1. NCBI lineage: Eukaryota > Metazoa > Cnidaria > Anthozoa > Scleractinia > Merulinidae > Platygyra > Platygyra sinensis. Next base: position 19,252 of record JAHPZR010030752.1, read on the forward strand.
AAACCAGAAACTGGCGCAAAGTCATTAACTAAACAGAGCGCATTGTCAACCGAAGTAATATCTTCGCAAAAGAGGTTAGTGTCATCTGCAAATTGGCTCACTTTAACTTCATTTCCTTACATATTTATTCCTTTAACCAGCTTACTCTGGCGGATTTTATTGGAAAGTATTTCCACGCCCAGAATAAAAAGATAGGGCGACAGGGGGCAGCCTTGTCTGACTCCCCTTGTTGGCTTGAACCAATTCGTTGCAAACCCGTTGTTGAGAACTGCGCTTTCAACATCACACAGTAAATTTCAGGGAGTTACTTTAACTCCAAAATTGGAGTTAAAATTTTAGGTACAGGATAACTCCGTTTTTGGGGTTATTTTAACTCCTTAATTTAACTCCAAATTTGGGGTTAAAATAACTCTGACACCGGGGTTAAATTAACTCCTAAAATGGAGTTGTTTTTACTCTTCATGGAGTTCTTTTCACTCTAAAAAGGAGTTAAAATTTTAGGTACAGGATAACTCCTTTTTGGGGGTCATTTTAACTCCTGATGATCTAACTCCTTGATTGGGGTTAATTTAACTCTAAAAAGGAGTTCAAAATAATTCCTTTGTGAGGTTATATCTAACTCCAAATTTGGGATTGAAATGACCTTTTACTGGCAAATCAATAGACCAATTTCGATATATTAAAATCCAGCCTAAACAATAGAACTCAGTACCAGGCTCTGGAGAATAACTTCTGAGTTTGTGTGGTTTATTTCCAGGAGCTTTAAGCTGAGATCTATTGTGTTAGGCTAAATGTTAATCTAATTATTGAAATTGGTCTATTGATTTGCCAGTAAAAGGTCATTTCAATCCCAAATTTGGAGTTAGATATAACCTCACAAAGGAATTATTTTGAACTCCTTTTTAGAGTTAAATTAACCCCAATCAAGGAGTTAGATCATCAGGAGTTAAAATGACCCCCAAAAAGGAGTTATCCTGTACCTAAAATTTTAACTCCTTTTTAGAGTGAAAAGAACTCCATGAAGAGTAAAAACAACTCCATTTTAGGAGTTAATTTAACCCCGGTGTCAGAGTTATTTTAACCCCAAATTTGGAGTTAAATTAAGGAGTTAAAATAACCCCAAAAACGGAGTTATCCTGTACCTAAAATTTTAACTCCAATTTTGGAGTTAAAGTAACTCCCTGAAATTTACTGTGTGATGTTGAAAGCGCAGTTCTCAACAACGGGTTTGCAACGAATTGGTTCAAGCCAACAAGGGGAGTCAGACAAGGCTGCCCCCTGTCGCCCTATCTTTTTATTCTGGGCGTGGAAATACTTTCCAATAAAATCCGCCAGAGTAAGCTGGTTAAAGGAATAAATATGTAAGGAAATGAAGTTAAAGTGAGCCAATTTGCAGATGACACTAACCTCTTTTGCGAAGATATTACTTCGGTTGACAATGCGCTCTGTTTAGTTAATGACTTTGCGCCAGTTTCTGGTTTAAAGCTTAATGTGAAAAAGACCAAGGCACTTTGGTTGGGTAAGTGGCGTAACAACAGAACGACACCGTTGCAACTGTCATGGCCACGCGACCCTGTTAAAATTCTGGGCCTATACTTCTCTTACGACGACAAAATGAACGATCACTACAATTTCCACCTAAAAATTCAAAAACTCCAAATTCACCTAGACATGTGGCGCTCAAGGATCCTCACCCTATTTGGGAAAGTTTTGATTATTAAATCTCTAGGACTGTCCCAAATTCTGTAATCAGCCTCTAACACCAATGTGCCAAAAGATGCTATCAGAACTGTTAAAAGGAAACTCTCTAGTTTCCTTTGGAACAAGAAAAAGGACAAAATTAAAAGAGAAGGCCTTTACCAAGACTATGATAAAGGTGGTATTGGTATGACCGATGTAGGTCTAATGATAAAGGCCATGAGTTTGGCATGGATACCTCGTTTGTTGAAACATGTAAACTCGAACTGGAATTCAGTACCCAATTTTTTCTTAAGAAGACTAGGTGGCTTAAACTTCCTACTGCGCTGTAATTATGATGTGACTTACCTTAATTCCAAATTACCTACCTTCTATAAAGACATGCTCTCCTTCTTTGACGATCTTAAAAATCTCTATAATTATAATCTGGGCCCATTAGTTTTGTTTAATAACCGGAAAATACTAATAGACGGCAAACCTTTTCTCATCCAAGAGTGGTTTTCAAAAGGGGTTATCTTCGTAAGTGACTTGTTAGATGAGCAAGGTCAGTTACTCTCATACCAAGCTTTTAAAGCGAAATACAAATGTAAAACTAACTTCTTGAACTATTATCAAGTTAGAAGTGCTATTCTGAACAGTTTACTGACCAAGGCAAAGAACAATAGCTTAGAACCGCTTTCCAAGAGCATCTCTCTACACAACCGCTCAACTTTCGATCTTGATATTTCAACGATGATAAACTTTGAAACTGCCAAGGTAAAGGATTTCTACTGGTTATTGAACAAGCAAGTTAATAACGGTCCACATACTGGACCAACTAAATGGAGTAAATCTATGCCAATATGTGCAAAACAATGGGAAAAATATTTTATATCGATTAAACAGGTTTCCAGAGAAAATAAGCTGAGGGAATTTCAGTTCAAATTTCTCCATCGAATTGTTGTAACTAAAAAAGAGCTCTGTAGATTTGGTATCAAAGATGACAGTGAATGCCTCTATTGTGGAGAACAGGACTCGATAGAACATACCTTTTTAGACTGCTCTTTTACTAAAGATTTCTTGTCAAAAGTGGTGCAATGGTTCAACAACTGTAATCAGTGTTCTTTTAAACCAACAAATCAAGAACTTTTATTTGGGATTTTTTCTAATCCTGCCAATAAAGAACTTCTGAAAAAAATTAACTACACCTTGCTTTTTGCTCGCTATTTCATCTATACAAATAAGTTACACAATAATTCTCTTCTGATCACTGATTTTGTCAGCAAAGTCTCCTCCAAGTACAGGCTAGAAAATTTAAATTAAAATTAACATGTAATGATGCTCCTGTCTTGGTCTGCTCTGGTTAAATCATTATTATTGTTGTTAAATCTCTCTCTTATTTTTATCTACTATTTCTTGTGGCTGTATTAATTATGAAACTGTTAAAATTGTAATCTTTTGCATTGTATTGTACATGGGTGTATGTGTATTAATAAAGGTCATAGATGTCAAAAACAAAAATATATATAAATAATAATAATAATAATAATAATAATAATAATAATAATAATAATAATAGTGAATATTAACAATCAAAAAGCAAACAACACGCCTTAGGAAGGTATCGAAGCGTATGCAAATGACGACATATAGCAGCCATATTGGTGTCGCCAAACATTAGAACGGCGGCCATGTTGGTGAACCAAACCAATCCTGTGGGAGTTCAACTCTTTTCTTGTGTTAACACTTTCTTTTGTTTCAATAAATTTGCATGCCTGCAGGACACGTGAGTGAAAACGTTTTATAAAACCCTGTTCATCCCGAGCTTTTTTTTTTTTTTTTTTTTCACCGCCGGTCTTCTGAAACCATATATGGAAAGTTATTTATGATAGTAGAGGCTACTGCAACTAAACTATTGTTTCATTAAAAACTTGAAAATATGAAACTGTCAGTTATTTTTTTTAAACAGGAACAGTTAGAAGTTCAAAAAACATACCGGTCGAAACGCAGGTGCCATGATATGGCAACCTCATGTTCCTCGACCAATCAAATAACCACCGTCAAAAATTTGGTACTATTAATTAAAAATGCAAGTCATATCATATCATTGACATTCGCCTCTGTTGACTGATACCACTACACCTGCTAAACACTCGATCGGTGGTGAATTTATAACCTTAAAGTCAGAGGGTTATCTTCTTCAATCTTAAGGTAAGCGCTTTTTGAACAAGAAAGCCTCTAACTGGAAACGCTACAGTGTATACTGGGGCTAATGTTTCAAATCAAAAGCTATTTTAAACGAAGAAAGATGGTGTAGTCATCATCGAGCATATTGTTTCATACTGATATATTGGGAGCGTGCAAGAACCAAATGTGCTTTGAACAGAAGAGTACTAGAGATTCGAAAGTTTTGTGCTGTACCAGGATAAAAAGAAAGAGAAATAGTTCAAGACTAGACATGCACCAAGAGGCAAAAAATTGTGACCTTTCACTTGGAAACGTTGCTAACGGCTAGCCGTTCGTAAGCCGTCCAGCAGCCACTCAAACGAGCTGAGATAGGCCGTTCCAGCGGCTCCAGCTACATCAGAAGTCTACATTATGTACCAGCTCAGAAAATATTGTCATCCGTTCGAACGGCTCTAGCTATCCGTTCCAAAAAAAAAACAAAACTATCGTCATCCGTTCGAAAGGATCGCCGGATCAATCCGTTCCGAAACAATCGCCAACTTTTCGAACTGCTCGTCGCATTCCGTTGAAAAACCACAAGACGTTATTCGTGCAAAAAAAAAAAAAAAAAAAAAAAAAAAAAAAAAAAATTGTCGACCGTAACGTTCGAGCTGGTGCAAGCCGTTCCAAAAAAAATATTATTCAGCCCGGCTTCTGCTAAGCTACTAAGCTGAAGTAAGTTTTCGAGTAGAGCAAACTTTAAGTTAATCTTTAAGCCACGTTTGTTGGCATTACGTTCTAAATGTTAACCAGACATAAAGAAAAAAACTTTCGTCGTGACAAAGAATAATCTTGCTTCAGAGAAAAAAAATTCGAGCAAATAAATTTAGGGAGAGATCTTTTTAGCGCGCGGCTGAAGTAGATAGTCAAACTGTTTGGCTTGTCAAATAATAAACTACAGCCGTTTGGGCAGTCCTGCTGCAAGTTGTACTTTTCTCCAAATAAACCGTCCCTCTCAGTCTATCAGTGAAGAGCAGGATAACTGCCTCAAAAGTACTATAGTAAAGCTAAGGTCGTCAAAAAAGATCGAAACATCCGGCAACGAAGTTTCTTAAAATTAAAAACAAGAAAATGCGGCGATATCATTACTGTTTACTTCTTTTGACGGAAGGTTATTTAAAATCATTAAAAATAGTAATCGTTAGTAGTCAAAAAGCAACCAACACGCCAGAGTAAATGAACTACTTTCAGACTGGGCTTTTCTTTTCTTTCTCTGAAACCCGGAAATGGTACAGTCATTCATGAAAGTGGATGTTACTACAACAACTTTATTTTTTCACCAAAAACCTGAAAATGTGGAACTGACAGTTCTTAGTTTCATCAAAACCAGGAAAATTCAAATTTTGAAAAACACACCTGTCAAAATGTGGTTGCACGGTAACATCATGCTCTTCCACCAATCAAATTACAGGCATTGAAAGTTTTATGCACACCCTCCCGGACTCGATAGGGTTACTAAACAAGGAAGTAAGAAAATGACCAATCAAACTGGTGTAAGTCATAACTGTCTCAATTTGTAATAAAGTTGACACCCAGCTGTTGACTGAGCCCACTACATTTACTAAACAGTCGTCGTTGAATTTACAAGAGCAAATGCACAGAAAAATTGAATAAAATGCAAATATCTAGTCTCCATTTTATGCTGCAGGCCAGATCTTGTAAAGGGAAGTAAAACTCGGTTCATTGGCTCAGGGGTCACGACTTACGGATTTACGGCGGTAGCGTCAGTCCGTGACGCTCCTTCATAAACGGCTGTAACGCACACCGATGGAAATGAAATTTTCAAGATCAGGAAATGCATTCTTATACCACACTGACAAATTTATTTCATTTATTCTCACATTTT
>JAHPZR010030754.1:0-10092 GCA_019787425.1 Platygyra sinensis
GTCCTGTTGTTCTGTTGGCCCGGAATGAAATCAAGCGGAAGAATTAAAAATATAATTGAAAGTTTCCCCCAAAGTTTAGGTCATATCATATCAGTCAGGCATTATTCTTTTTATTAATTTACGGTATGACTGAAAAGCTCATAAAGATAGAAGCGATAGGAAACAGATGACTCAAACACCTGCAGGTGGCTACTTATAAAAATGTTAATGCCATAAGCAATATAAGTATTCCCATATATTTGTGTTCAAGGGCCGGCTTTCACCGCACAGTTTTTACAAACTGTATCTGTCGCTATTGGATAAATTCGTCAAAATGTGTTCGACATGCTTAACTCCGATGTAATCAGGGAGTTATCTAAGTAAAAACCAGACTTGAAATAAAATAAAATAACAGTCATTCAATATAGTTAATCGCCGCTCTTTTCTATTTTTTATTCACTTTGTTAGCTTTTGTTCGTTCATGATGAGCTGATTGGAAGCGGTGCTGGCGATATTAAACTTCTAATCTGCAAAAGAATAGTAAATTAAACTGGTCTTCGTGGTCGAGCGGACAGGCCAAGATTCAGTTTAGAATGAAAACAAATTTAAGTACGAAGAGAGGCGCCAGACAGTAAATATTGGCGGCCTTAAGATCTATTTTCCCCGCATCTATCTTTCGATCAATCCGACTGAAAAGAAATATCCGTTTTGTTGAATAACAAGCGTAGTGTTTACCTTGCCTTTCATGCATTTTCGGCGGATCAGACGATATGAAAGAAAAGTATTTAAATGAACATATAAAGCAGAATAGCAGTGTGCTTTAGCCACTTTACCTGGGCTATTATTAAAGCTGACTTCTCAGAACGAACTATGTAATAAGATCTAAGTTAATATCTAGAATTCCATATCAACTTATGTATATTCTAACGAAGAAGTTGTTTTATTTCCCTCGGCAGTGCTCCGTTCTAGTACTGAGTATCCTTAGTAAGGATTACAACACAGTAGTCGGATAGGAGGTTTACTTACTTTTTGTCTTTGGTTGTCGACTCTTCTTATAATGGGCGGACCATATTTTTTTTTACCCGAGTTGTTCTTAGATTATTTCTTTTTAGAAACGACGGTGCTTTTGGGCTAAATTTAATAGATGTGTTCCTTGTTACGATTGTTAATGCTTGCTGTGAGTTATATATAAACGTTTACTTTTGTCCACACATGATTCCACACATATGTGATGCGTTTGGCTAGATCATGTGTGAAAACGCGCGCGTGACCAGTGCATAGATGAACGCGGCGTGCACATGATTTCGAGCACGTGTTGGCTACAAAAGTTTCTGTTCAATTAAAAAAATGTTTGTTTACCCCTAAATTACGGTGAGGACCTACAATTGTTTGTTTCGTATAATGTCAGTGATGACACGATCATAGACTCTACGGTTTTATCGATCAGCTCCTGAGAAATACGATACAGTACTGTATTATGCTTTGAAGCTGTCTTTAGATTCTGGAGTAAACCTCTCTCTTTGTCCGGTATTCTTTTTCTCCGGGACTTGTTTGTCCTGAGCTTCTCAAGCACTACTATCATTCGTTATTATTCCCAGTACTAGATCTTGATATTAAAGTTGGGGGGGATAGAATAATCTATTCATTATAACCAAAGACCAAAATATACTCAGGCTTCTAGTAGTACTGATCTGAACTTGAGTTATCCGCGCTACTAAAGTGAGCTCTGATACGAGTCACCAATAAATGCGTTGACAAATTAATTCCTAATTACCAGCTTCTCCCTTTATTTTGTCACGTTGAAACCTTACATGCAATCTTGAGCAGTTTAAATGAAAAAATTAAGACTACCCCAATTTCAGTTTAGCGGGGGAAGGGGTGGTTTTCTTCTTTTATTTTGACCAAAATTGTAGCTCGCCGAGATCCTTCCTAAACGCCCTAAAACAAGCACTCAATGATGAGGACAACGTGGCAATCAGTTTTATTTACAAAGCTTTTAATTAAATACCACTTGGAAACAAAACCATTAGTGCATGGCATACATTGTCTTGATACGTGACCTTGGAAAGCCTTAAAAGACAAATTTACCTCTCAGATCTCTGATTCCGGAGCCGACCATGAAAAAATACTGGATGCAACTTCTCCCATGGCATGCGCTGAGAATGAAAAGGTCGATCAGCCTTAATTGCTGATCGTTGTGTCAGTAAATTTATGTAAAAAATCAATAAAAGCAAGGGACACACTCGAACACCAACCCATTGTCTGGCGAGTACCTTACGCATACGCACAGTCATATCACCCGGGCAGCAGGAGCCATGGAGAGTTGTTTCTGCCTTGTTAGGCCTCATCTACCCTAGTCCCAGAGGCTTCCTGTTATTCCGCTTTATTGGCAAATTTTGCGACGCGAACCGCTTCTTCTTTTCTTTTTTTTTCGGTTGACACGAAGCCCTTCGATCAGCGCTTCTCGTCGCAAATTTCCAAATGAAAAAAGGATAATATTAAAAGACAGCCTCTGTGGCCAGGGTAGGCCTCATCAGCATGGCATGGCCGTTGGGCAGAAATATGACTAAAAGCCCTATGTACTCTGTCCTGAGTTTACTGTTACATATCCCTCTAAGGCAATAAACTGCAAGGCTGATACTACGTGAAAAACGTTTCGAGACACCAACATGACCAGAACCGATAAAGCAGGATCGCAACTGTGGACAGCTGTTTCGCTCTTGTTGGAGCTCGTCAGCACAGTTTAGCGAAGATATGTAACGCCAGGCAAGAGCCAACGCACATAAATTGCACAATGAACCGTTCACTATATCAAGTTCCGTACTTTGAACTCACCTGCGCTCCGAGACACGCGTTGCCACATCACGTGTCTCGGAGCGCAAGAAGACCAAAGTGCTCGAAAAGCAAAAAATAAATGTGGCTAGACAAAGCCAGCCTAAACATTCAAACTCATGGCCAATACCATGCTTAAAAAAACGCAGCGTATCGGATCTTGAAAAGACCTACGCTCCGAAAATTCATAAATGAGAGACTATAAACTGCAAGGGACCGCATACGATAAACGCTGTCAACGTAGGATCTACAAGAGATCTGATCAGCCAAAAAATATATGTGTAAGGCAATAAACTGCACGGTATTGGCCATGAGTTTGAATGTTTAGGCTGGCTTTGTCTAGCCACATTTATTTTTTGCTTTTCGAGACACCAATAGTGGCACTTTGGGATAGACCAGAAGGCCCTTCCTCCTTCTGTGACGTTTCGTGACCCTTTATACAAAGTAATACACTATATATGGTGAAAACAAAACGTCACCGGTTTGCTTGCGGTTAGTTCCACTCTTGTTTGCTTGCGGTTAGTTCCACCCTGGTTTGCTTGCGGTTAGCTTTCATTTGTGGTTTGGGTGACACACTAATACATTAACTTAGACTTGTAGTATTTAAAGTTTAAAAAAAACCGAATTGGTAGCTGGCGCTCCGATGGCGTAGTGGATCAGTGAGTCGTGGTACCCGGGTTCGACTCCGGTGTCCACATTGGTAAATGTTTCTTTCTTCTTCTTTCTTAGCAATTAAACAAAAAACAAAAAAACGCGTGTCTCGGAGCGCAGGTGAGTTCAAAGTACGGAACTTGATATAGCGAACGGTTCATTGTGCAATTTATGTGCGTTGGCTCTTGGCTGGCGTTACATATCTTCGCTACACTGTGCTGACGAGCTCCAACAAGAGCGAAACAGCTGTCCACAGTTGCGATCCTGCTTTATCGGTTCTGGTCATGTTGGTGTCTCGAAACGAGTTTCACGTAGTATCAGCCTTGCAGTTTATTGCCTTACACGTATATTTTTGGCTGATCAGATCTCTTGTAGATCCTACGTTGGCAGCGTTTATCGTATGCGGTCCCCTTGCAGTTTATATCTCTCTAATCAATCGCGCGATCGTTCCGTTTGAGAAAATCGCCATAGTTCTTTTGTCTTTTCCCGAAAAGCAATTTGAAAAATGAAGAAAGAAACATTTACCAATGTGGACACCGGGAGTCGAACCCGGGTACCACGACTCACTGATCCACTACGCCATCGGAGCGCCAGCTACCAATTCGGTTTTTTTAAACTTTAAATACTACAAGTCTAAGTTAATGTATTAGTGTGTCACCCAAACCACAAAATGAAAGCTAACCGCAAGCAAACCAGGGTGGAACTAACCGCAAGCAAAACAAGAGTGGAACTAACCGCAAGCAAACCGGTGACGTTTTGTTTCACCATATATAGTGTATTACTTTGTATAAAGGGTCACGAAACGTCACAGAAGGAGGAAGGGCCTTCTGGTCTATCCCAAAGTGCCACTATTGGTGTCTCGAAAAGCAAAAAAATAAATGTGGCTAGACAAAGCCAGCCTAAACATTCAAACTCATGGCCAATACCGTGCAGTTTATTGCCTTACACATATATTTTTGGCTGATCAGATCTCTTGTAGATCCTACGTTGACAGCGTTTATCGTATGCGGTCCCTTGCAGTTTATAGTCTCTCATTTATGAATTTTCGGAGCGTAGGTCTTTTCAGATCCGATACGCTGCGTTTTTTTAAGCATGGTATTGGCCATGAGTTTGAATGTTTAGGCTGGCTTTGTCTAGCCACATTTATTTTTTGCTTTTCGAGCACTTTGGTCTTCTTGCGCTCCGAGACACGTGATGTGGCAACGCGTGTCTCGGAGCGCAGGTGAGTTCAAAGTACGGAACTTGATATAGTGAACGGTTCATTGTGCAATTTATGTGCGTTGGCTCTTGCCTGGCGTTACATATCTTCGCTAAACTGTGCTGACGAGCTCCAACAAGAGCGAAACAGCTGTCCACAGTTGCGATCCTGCTTTATCGGTTCTGGTCATGTTGGTGTCTCGAAACGTTTTTCACGTAGTATCAGCCTTGCAGTTTATTGCCTTAGAGGGATATGTAACAGTAAACTCAGGACAGAGTACATAGGGCTTTTAGTCATATTTCTGCCCAACGGCCATGCCATGCTGATGAGGCCTACCCTGGCCACAGAGGCTGTCTTTTAATATTATCCTTTTTTCATTTGGAAATTTGCGACGAGAAGCGCTGATCGAAGGGCTTCGTGTCAACCGAAAAAAAAAGAAAAGAAGAAGCGGTTCGCGTCGCAAAATTTGCCAATAAAGCGGAATAACAGGAAGCCTCTGGGACTAGGGTAGATGAGGCCTAACAAGGCAGAAACAACTCTCCATGGCTCCTGCTGCCCGGGTGATATGACTGTGCGTATGCGTAAGGTACTCGCCAGACAATGGGTTGGTGTTCGAGTGTGTCCCTTGCTTTTATTGATTTTTTACATAAATTTACTGACACAACGATCAGCAATTAAGGCTGATCGACCTTTTCATTCTCAGCGCATGCCATGGGAGAAGTTGCATCCAGTATTTTTTCATGGTCGGCTCCGGAATCAGAGATCTGAGAGGTAAATTTGTCTTTTAAGGCTTTCCAAGGTCACGTATCAAGACAATGTATGCCATGCACTAATGGTTTTGTTTCCAAGTGGTATTTAATTAAAAGCTTTGTAAATAAAACTGATTGCCACGTTGTCCTCATCATTGAGTGCTTGTTTTAGGGCGTTTAGGAAGGATCTCGGCGAGCTACAATTTTGGTCAAAATAAAAGAAGAAAACCACCCCTTCCCCCGCTAAACTGAAATTGGGGTAGTCTTAATTTTTTCATTTAAACTGCTCAAGATTGCATGTAAGGTTTCAACGTGACAAAATAAAGGGAGAAGCTGGTAATTAGGAATTAATTTGTCAACGCATTTATGGTGACTCGTATCGAGCTCACTTTAGTAGCGCGGATAACTCAAGTTCAGATCAGTACTACTAGAAGCCTGAGTATATTTTGGTCTTTGGTTATAATGAATAGATTATTCTATCCCCCCAACTTTAATATCAAGATCTAGTACTGGGAATAATAACGAATGATAGTAGTGCTTGAGAAGCTCAGGACAAACAAGTCCCGGAGAAAAAGAATACCGGACAAAGAGAGAGGTTTACTCCAGAATCTAAAGACAGCTTCAAAGCATAATACAGTACTGTATCGTATTTCTCAGGAGCTGATCGATAAAACCGTAGTCTATGATCGTGTCATCACTGACATTATACGAAACAAACAATTGTAGGTCCTCACCGTAATTTAGGGGTAAACAAACATTTTTTTAATTGAACAGAAACTTTTGTAGCCAACACGTGCTCGAAATCATGTGCACGCCGCGTTCATCTATGCACTGGTCACGCGCGCGTTTTCACACATGATCTAGCCAAACGCATCACATATGTGTGGAATCATGTGTGGGACAAAAGTAAACGTTTATATATAACTCACAGCAAGCATTAACAATCGTAACAAGGAACACATCTATTAAATTTAGCCCAAAAGCACCGTCGTTTCTAAAAAGAAATAATCTAAGAACAACTCGGGTAAAAAAAAATATGGTCCGCCCATTATAAGAAGAGTCGACAACCAAAGACAAAAAGTAAGTAAACCTCCTATCCGACTACTGTGTTGTAATCCTTACTAAGGATACTCAGTACTAGAACGGAGCACTGCCGAGGGAAATAAAACAACTTCTTCGTTAGAATATACATAAGTTGATATGGAATTCTAGATATTAACTTAGATCTTATTACATAGTTCGTTCTGAGAAGTCAGCTTTAATAATAGCCCAGGTAAAGTGGCTAAAGCACACTGCTATTCTGCTTTATATGTTCATTTAAATACTTTTCTTTCATATCGTCTGATCCGCCGAAAATGCATGAAAGGCAAGGTAAACACTACGCTTGTTATTCAACAAAACGGATATTTCTTTTCAGTCGGATTGATCGAAAGATAGATGCGGGGAAAATAGATCTTAAGGCCGCCAATATTTACTGTCTGGCGCCTCTCTTCGTACTTAAATTTGTTTTCATTCTAAACTGAATCTTGGCCTGTCCGCTCGACCACGAAGACCAGTTTAATTTACTATTCTTTTGCAGATTAGAAGTTTAATATCGCCAGCACCGCTTCCAATCAGCTCATCATGAACGAACAAAAGCTAACAAAGTGAATAAAAAATAGAAAAGAGCGGCGATTAACTATATTGAATGACTGTTATTTTATTTTATTTCAAGTCTGGTTTTTACTTAGATAACTCCCTGATTACATCGGAGTTAAGCATGTCGAACACATTTTGACGAATTTATCCAATAGCGACAGATACAGTTTGTAAAAACTGTGCGGTGAAAGCCGGCCCTTGAACACAAATATATGGAATACTTATATTGCTTATGGCATTAACATTTTTATAAGTAGCCACCTGCAGGTGTTTGAGTCATCTGTTTCCTATCGCTTCTATCTTTATGAGCTTTTCAGTCATACCGTAAATTAATAAAAAGAATAATGCCTGCAGACTGATATGATATGACCTAAACTTTGGGGGAAACTTTCAATTTTATTTTTAATTCTTCCGCTTGATTTCATTCCGGGCCAACAGAACAACAGGACTGAATTAATCGTGTTATAACTCTTATTAGTATAAATTTACCGTAGTCTATTGTGAATCCGTGAATTTGATTGGCTATATTACCGTTTTCTATCTGCCGATAGTCAACAGTTACGCATCAGTGCACATCGCGCATCACGTTTGAACCCGATGAAACATAACAAAACAGTTCTTTTCTACGCGTTACTTGACATGTTTTTCTTTTTATGCAATGAGACTACGTTAAATTTATACTAAAACAATAAGACTACTCGCCCTCGTTTTCTGCTCGTAGAAAACTCGGGCTTGTAGTAAAAAAGAAGAAAAGGAACATGTTATTTTCAATTAACCAAAACTGACGAAAAAACATAGTAAGTTGTAAACTTGATGCCGAATGCTAAACTGCTGGCCTGCGTAGCTGGCGGTTTCGGTGGGGTTTCGTGGTGCCCACCGAAACCAGCTACACAGGTTACTACAGAATGCCTGGCTTACCGCTGCATATAACCTTTGCTGAATATGATCTCAAACAAACAGTATAACCAAAAATAAATGTCATGTCCCATAACATATCTTAGGTTGCTCCTGACAGCAACAAGGAAGCTAACTGTGAATTACTATGCAGATTTAATAATTTATGATTTTGCCTTGACAATCTCTCTGATCATGTCTGATCGACAGTAGAAAGCCAGTTTGCGCAACACACGTGCATGCATGTTAGCACCTGTGTGACGTAAGCGATATTTCCGTCGTTAAATGTTAAAATTGCACTGAAAGGTCAATATTCCTCAAATAAATTCTTCACATAGTTGTGTCTGTATCAAAACCACACAACGTCCCAGTCCATAAAAATGTATGCTTGAACAAATTTAAGTACCACATTGCGGTATTCATGCAAAATCATGTCACGATTTTCTAGTCAATTGACAGATAGATTGACGCCCAAGTCATAAAAAGAAATTACAGTGATTTGCTTTGCTTTACAAGTTTTACATTTAAAGACGAAGTTTTGTTCTGTTTTCGTGTGTTGAATCATGCAAGTCATCATTGAGACCTTGGTGGAATGAAAATTTTACGAAAGGTCGCGACAATCTTTGTTAAACATGCTAATGAAAACCGGATGTCATTTGTGTTCTTCTTCTTGATCCTTGTCAAGTCTGTGTTTGTTTAACATTCAGAATTTTATCTAAACACCAAAACACAACCAAAAAGACCACTTTGAACCTTATATTCGGCTTTATAGTCACATCTTAATCACAGGGAAGAGATGAACTATCCGGCAGACAAAGCATTGCGAAATTTTCCAACTCATTAGAGTGCAAAAACACTTAACCTTGATACCTTCTGCGGTTAAATTACGTCAGTAGTTTATTCCATTTCCTACGCTTTTGTACTGCTAAGCACGTCTCTAATACAGCGAAATCTTCACTGAAATGCTCTATGAACAAATTTTTCTCGCACTTTTTGTTTCAGCGGAAGAGAAATGCAACCCGTTGCTAAGTGATTGTTTTCTCAAATAAGTTCGTAACCATTTCCGTTTGAGCTCGATTTCACGCACGCGCTGGAACATGGCCGATACAAACAACTGTGATATCATAGCAACGATGAGCCAATCAAAATCTTGTATTTGGCGTCTGCAGATAACGAGATTAATCCATAGCAACTCAGTGTCCAATCAAATCGCACAAAGTTGTTGATAGCGCTTTGTTACTTTGATTAATTCAGGTAGGCAAAAATAATAGCCCCAGACGATGCTCATTCATTACATTTACTCACGCTTGCTTGCAACGGGCGTTTGCTTCTACCTGCTAAGTGGGAACAAAAAAAATTGTTGGTTACTTTTTTGACAGCATAAAATCGAGTACCGTCATCTTCACATCCTGCACTGATGACACGGAAATGTTTCACACCGATCTAAAGTGCCCATTCTCTGCCTGCTGAATTTGTTTCCGTCAATAGAGCGCTTTAATCATCTTGGTATATATTTTGTTGTTGTTTCTAATCGGAATCCATCAACAAGTACGACACTTCTCTGGCTTCATCATCCTCGCAGATTTAGAGCTGGCGAATATCGCTGACAATCGCCGAACGTAATAAAATTACTAAATTCCCCAGTGTTACAGCTCTGACACTCGTAAGTGCGTAAAACGGACTCCTCAACCTGCCTTGGTAAATCAACTGGAAAAACCATAACCAGTGACGAGTTGATCAACGCACACAGGAAATACAGGATCGAAAACGTCGACTCCGATAGCAATTGGACTTGATCTAGCGGTCGAGAAAAGATCTAAAACGGGACAGCTGGTTAGAATAATAATTCATCAAAGTTAGTCGGCGACGGGTTATTATGAACAACAAGATGCCGGTTGCAGTGCAATCATATGCTGAAAGATTTGCAGCAAACTGGAAGGCCCAGAACCCTGTAGACCAAGAGGAAGAACAAGCTTCGTTAGACGATAGTTTAACAAATCTTCAATGGCTGCATAGCATTAGCATACAGGACATTGCACCCTCGACTACTTCTATAACTCCTGCACCAAGCCCGTCAACGAATTCATGCGACTCCGACGATCGCAGCGACACTAGCGACGGATTTAAAGACGTCCACTCTAAAGAGCCAAA
>JAHPZR010030755.1:0-52016 GCA_019787425.1 Platygyra sinensis
AACTTGTTACATTGCCAGTCATTAACCTTGGGGTAAACAAACGTGGTGGCTTGTACGTTGACGGCAAAAGGTTGCCATCGTTGTTCCGGGAAAGAGTCCTCGACTTACATCACGTCAATTTATCGTAACGACAAATTTCAGAACTGACGAGAACCAGAGCAGTCCATCTGCGGACAAAGATAACTCCCGATGTTATGGAATTTATTGACAGAAATGGAAAAATTGCTAAAACCTAGTGTACAATTGTCCGAACTGCAAGAGAGAATGGTTCTAGATAGAGTGGTTATGCCAGGGGATGTTCCAAGTAAAGCCGCGATCTCCAAATGCATCAAAAACGATCTCTGTATGTAATATAAGAGGGTTCAAGTAACCCCGCTGGATTCAACTACAGTGGAAAATATTGCTCTGGTTGATGATTACCTCGAACAAGTAAGTGACCTTAATCCGGCAACGCTTCGCTTTTTTGACGAGTGCAGTGTTCGAAAAATAACTGGCAATCGCACGTTTGGAAATAGCTATATAGGAACACCAGCCTTTGAATGTCAGAAATATGCATCCAATGCAAATTTTACAGTGAACTTACTACCTTCTATGAGAGGTATGGATCACATGAATATCCTGGAAGGTCCTTCAAATGGCAATGAATTACTTCTGTTTTTCGAAGAAGCCGTTGAGCTGGTAAGAGGAGATGGAACACAAGTTCTGGAAAGAGGAGATACAGTGGTGATGGACAACTGCGGATTTCATCACGGACACTTTGTTGAGCCCTTGTTAACCACCATGCTAAACGAGTATGGAATTTGTCTCCTTTTTCAACCCCCGTATTCTCCACATCTAAATACATGTGAACTTTGCTTCCATCAAGTCAAATGTTTCCTGCGGCGCAATCAGCTTCTGGCTCAAGACTGAAATTGCTATTTCCGATGCCTGCTCCGGAATTTCTGCAGAAAACTCTACAGCTTACTTTCGACACTGCGGCTATTTGTAATCATGAAAACCGCATGTTCCGACTTGTGTTTGACCAAGAACTGACAAATGTTTTTGGCTTCCTGTCATTTCATGTACTAGTCACATGGACCACATATTATACCTGTGATCAAGGTTTTTTGTTTCTTTGAGTTGGTTACAAAATAATTGCGAGTATTCTCTACGGCTTAAAGCTTTGACAGACTTGGCTAGTTTTCTAAATGACTTGACTGTATGGTGCAGCGATAAGTTATAACATAATGAAGAACCCAAAGATTAAAGCAATATACTTGAGCAAATAACAGTGTTTGTTTTCTACGTTAATACTGTCCTTTACGGCGCTTAACTGGCCAGCTTTCATACTGTACTGTATAAAAATTTTATCGGCAATCATCTGCATAATCTTGAGAAATGAAACCTCCTAGGATAAATTCTATAGCTTGCTGTAGCCAAAAGCGTACATCTGGAATATGTTGTCTTTCAAAGAAAACAATATATCGGCATGGTATGATAATTCCTCCACCTCTATGCCACATAAACGGCCATGGTACTCGACTTGGCTCAGGAATCCCGGTAATCACAACAAATAACAAATAAACAACAACAAATAAAGTAATCTTGCCATAAAATAAACAACACAAAAACTGAATACTTCTGTATAATGATATTTTCTAAACTTTGCGGGGTTAATGCTTTACAAGGGACGGGGAGAATTAAAGGTGAATCAGTCTTTCCAGTTCCACAATGAGCTTTATACTAGTTATATGGCTACTAATTTACATTTTGTGACGTTCGATGTTTCAAGTATGCAGCAAGAGGTAACTTCAACATGAAGAGTGAATAAAAAATACCTTGAAAAGCACTGTTGCATTATAAACATACCAAAGAACAGTAAAGTTTTCTTTCAGATCCTCGAAAAGGCTGTAAAGGTAATCGGAAAACCCAGTAGGGAGATGTCCGACTATGCTTCCACGCTGCATATTTATCACTGATACTGCGCAAGGATCATGTGCATTGCCAGTCTCCGGTAAACAATCATAAATGTCTCCAACGTTTACTTCTGACAAATAAACATGATGACCTTTTACCACTGCCTTTTCCACTGAAATCTTAGCCATATGGACGGTCTTCTCTACCCCGATGTCTAAAATCTTCTTGCATTGCCAAACAAATCCTTGCAGTGAGAGTGCTTGATTGGCTACGAGTTTGACAGATGAGGTTTCGCAGGTAAGGTTTTCCGCCATTTGATATATTTGTTCAAGTTATTTTCCTGCTCTCAGAAACGTCCACAGAGAGTTTTCTGTCCTTCGAGTACAGGATGGAAGAAAACAAAGTTTCTCGTTGGCTTGGCTCTATTTCCAGTGGGCTAAACCTCCAGTAGTTTGCGAATGATTTCGAAGCCCGAGGGTTTACAACAATTGATTCAATGACGTATGTCGAAGCTTCTGATTTGGATGTGTTTTTCCCCTCTCCTCGTTAACTTTCATACGCACAGAAGAAAATACTCTAGAAAGAGATAGAACGACTACCGAAGAACACGACAACACAAGCAAAGAATTCTTCAACAATTCCTGTTGAAACACCTGTTGCGAAACCATACCACCAACAAACCAGCAGTGGAATATTTCCCGCAAGCCACTCCGCCGACCGGCTTCTTAAATAGAAAAGAAGAGGACCTCACTGGAAACATGGAGTTCCTCCAAACAAGAATCATGAGCGCAAAGAACGAGCTTACGAGGTTGAAGCACAAAGCAATTGAATATGAGGAAAAGGCACCAAAACAAGGAAAATCCTGTTCCAATTGCCATCTTCCAGGGCACACAAAAGGAAACTGCAGAAACCCACCCTGCACAGGGATTAGTACCTGTAACCTTCAAAGTAAACACCCTGGGCCGGGTTGTTCAAAGCCCGATTAAGCTAACCCAGGGTTAGTGAGAATTTTTATTTCAGTTTTGTTTTTTTTTGGTGAGGTGTGCTGTTTATATTGTTTAGCCTTCAGTTTTGACCTGTAGTAATCTCAAACTACACCAAACGTTAGAGGCGAAAACCATTTTCAAATAAGAAAACGTAATGCTTCAGTTAACGTTTAACCCTGGGTTAACGTTAACCGGCTTTCGAACAACCCGGCCCTGAATTTAAAAGTGAGATGGCAGAATTACAATGTCTTGTAAAGGATCTGGAGAAACGGCAACAGAAGTCAGCCAGTGACATCCTAAGCTTCAAAGCAGCTTGTGAGAAGGCAGCCAATAGCTTCTTTGCGGTCATGAGACCCAGGCTTAAAAAACAGAATGCTATGAAATATGCTGGTACCGATCGAATAATTTTTATTGTTCTGGATCGTGATATGTTAACCTTGAGGAAGGCACTTTGCAATAAGATCCCAGTTAATGAAAATGAAGACTGGAAATTACCAATGATCATTGAAGGATACAAGAACAACATGGTATCAATGCTGGAAGGGGTTTTTACCAACAGCTTAGGAAGTTCAAGCAAACCGGTCAAATTGTAACAAATAGCTGACATGCAAAATATTTATCATTAAATCTAACCGTTGAATTTCTAGGTAGCCGGCCCGCAAGATATTATTTGTTACTAACTTTCATTGTGATAAACTCCCAAAAACTGTTTCCCATTCACATATGGAACAGACAGAAAATGAAACTGAAACAGCCACAAAAAGTATCATCGTTACTGTTGTTGTTTAAAATTGTAGAGTAATGTATCACGTCAAAATAAATTCTACTCCTTGTTCTTTGTACAGGTTTCTTTTTTACACAGCTTTCCGGTTTCATTTATTGCAGCCGTGACCGTGAATCTGCCACACAGTTCTCGAGAGAACTTTTACGCTTACTGTCTTAGCAGTTGTTCCTGCATTTTGTGGTTTGTGTCCCCTTTCTGGGTTATCAGTGTATTAAAAATAGATCTTAATTGAAAATTCAAACGAAATTTTTTCCGTGTTGTCACCAAAGCCTCAACGTATGAAATCACTCAGGCAGAAACTGCAGATGATGAAGGTGCCAAATAAAACATATCTCGAACAAAGAATTCAGGTTACATGTAAAACTGAGTCATTTTGTATGAATTGAGCTTTTCAATTTTCCCACTTGAAGTTTGGTTTCGGCTCCCTTCATTCCGCGTTTCATTTTAAACATGAAAATAATCCCTTCCCAATTCGTACATTTCGATCTGCACACAAGTGAAACAGCTCTCAAACCATTTGGGCTTTTTTATACCATCGCGTCAACTGATTCAACTCGCACTCTGGCAATGTAATTACGAGTGGCACCCTTAAACAACTCTTTTTTTTTCTAAATCGACCAACGACCTAAAATAAACTGAGTGAAACATATAATTATTCCTAAAGCCGTAAGCACATGAAAGTACTACCGGTTTGAGCTTGACATTTAACCAACACCGTAGTCGCGTAAACATGACCGGTCAACAAACAAGTTGAGATTTCCTTGTTTTGTACTGGACATTTGATTGGCTGGATTTGAAAATTTTGGAATCTATTGTTTCAGTTCTGCCTTCTGATTGGTTTTTATTGTCTGGATGGCCCCGGTTTCAGTAAACGCACTGTAATGTAAAAACAGTACATAAGGAAATAGCACTAGGAGTAAATATAATTAGTGGTTGAAACAAAAAGAAATATTCAAAATAATTTGAGCAGTATCCTTAATCACAAATTTGTGTATAGAAAGGTGTAATTTCACCTATTCACCTCTTCAGAACATGTCACCTGTGGTTCAATACCCTTTTCTGATAATAAATTAATGTTTTTCCGATAGATGAGTGGAAAGGAAGAAAACAAACATTTTAACAAGAACAACAAAAAATATCATAACCGTAGATAGTAAAGTGTACATGATAATTATTATAAATTTAGTACAAGGAATTGACAGAATTGATTTGCTAAAAATCTGGAGTTCTATAAATACAGATACGTATTCTACTATCAACAATATTTTTTTGCCTAAAAGCAATTTTTAAAAATGCAAATATGTTAATTTAATCTACAACAAAGTACCTACATACAGAATGTGAAAGAGACCAAATAGAATAAATACAATGTATTCCTATCTTTATTGAGAATTCTGTGTCACATCAAAATCTGTGTTGTTGATCCATTCCTGATGGTAAGTCTAGACTCTGTAAAATGGACAGACTATTTACAGCAAAATCCCACACCTGCAGATAATTTGAGAACAAAAACAATAATTTAAAAAAAGAAAAATTGTTATAATTTGAGTGAGACTTGGCATGATGTGACAATTACCAGCACTGAGGTTTGCATCATCACCTTGAATCACATCCAAGGCTAGGTAATTACACAGGACTTGATAAAGAACAAAACAAAAAGTGTTTTAATTCCGAATTATTTGCAAGAAGCTGTCATGCCAAATCTAGATGGAAAACAAAAATGTTCTAATGCCACAAAAATTATTACTTTTACCAGTAATTGCCAATTATTCAGAAGCCAAATTGACAAAACATACAATTAAGGGCCAGATCATAGACAGACACCAAGATTGAAGAAACTACACAGGGTTGCGGTTAGTCAATCTGACATTCTGTCAATCTGTTGCTACTCTGTTAATAGTTTTCCACATCAGGTTACCAGTATGTATTAAAGACAGGTTGGATGTTGCACTTTCTTGAAGGACCCAAACTAATTTTTATTTTTATAATGGGTTGGGGTTAGTAAATCTGTCAATCTGTTTCTACTCTGTTAATAGTTTTCTTCATTCAGGTTACCAGTATGTATTAAAGACAGGTTGGATGTTGCACTTTCTTGAAGGACCCAAACTAATTTTTACTTTTATAATTCAATTCATTGATATGTGAAGCCCCAAAATAGTGGTTTGCTGTTTTGTGTGTTATCTATTAAGCAATATATACAATTTACCTTGATTTCGCCCGAGTTGTCACCACTAATAACCCACTGGTCATTGAAAGTAACACTTGACACACCAGACGAATGATCACCAGGAAGTGTTAACTGACAATCACCGCTCTCTAAAGACCACACCTGCAAGAAAGATTTAATGTGATAAGGAGAAAACAAAACACAAAATAATGTTAAATTACATAGTCAATCCCTCCTCATTATAAAGGGGATATTACATGCTGGTGAGAAGATATGAAGTTTATGTTTGAGTGGCAAGAATAATATCTCTTGCTGGCCACAAGAACATAAAATTTGTATGTTCAAGCTGATGTGTAACATTCTTTTTATTTTATAGATATGCTGATGGTGGCATTTTTGACAATTTTCTGAAGATTAATTTCTGACTACTCTCCAAGGATTTCAGAAGATTCTCTAAAACTTGTTCGAAGGTCACCCAAACGTTGCTGAACATATTTTCAAAAATTTGTAACGATTCCAAGATTACTGAAGATTACCAAAGACTTTTGAGGAAGACTTGAAGTTGTTTTGATGATACACCAATGAATTTAAGTACAATTTAAGAGACAAACTTGATATCAGTGAAATCATCAAATATCTTCACTAGTGAGGATAATGAAAATATGCCACTCAAGTCGCAGATGTGGTTTCATATGAATTTTATGAGGTGTATTTCCTAGTAAAACACTTGTATCTGATATAATAAAATATTACGTTAACCTCAAGAGCTAGAAACTCTACATTCTGTACATACTGAGAGATTTTATTTATCCTGTCAAGCATTTGACAAGGAATCTACATCATTATCATGAATTGAAGGTCAATAAAGTTGTCAAATCAGCATGAGTTCAAAGCGTATAAAATCAGGCTAAGCAGGCTACGAAAGCACTGAAAACCAAAAGGGACATTACCTTGACAGTCCTGTCATTAGATCCACTCACAATCTTGTGCATATCTACATCTGTACATGTCACAGCACCTGTTTAAAAAAATACACATTTACTACCAGTGAAAAAATGTGTACAATCATCTAAAGTTAATAATGCACACTATAATCAACTTACCAACCCCAGCTGCAACTTTGAAAACCACCCTAATAATTGTTAAGTGCATTGTATGTGTTATTACAGTACAGTGGCCTCCTGGTTAGTGCACTAAAGTGATCTTGTCTTCAGGTTCGAGCCCTGGACTGGGACACTGTGTTGTGTTCTGTATGTATTTTCTTAGGACTGTTCTCTGAAGAAGCTTACAGGCTGGTAAGTGAAGTGAACAGTCTCGAAATAACCTACAGGGAGATGATGACTTTGAACTGGTTTATGTGCCATGTACTGTGCATTTCAGCTTTAAATTTAAACCTAAAAGCTGTACCATGAGTGTAACAAATTTCTTCCAGTATATAGTGTAGAACATGATTATTAACAGTCATATAACACCTGTCCGCACCTGTGTGTCCAAACAGAATGTGTTTACGGCATTGAGTAGCAGTATCCCAGAGTGAAATGGTGTTATCATTTTGACCAGATGTTACTACTTTTGTACACGGACTGATCGACAGGCAAGACACAGATGTTCTGCTGCCCATTTGCTGAAGCAATGTCCACAACAATAATGATAAATTATGGCAAGCCAAGCATGACAAAAGTGGGTTGAGTTGAAAATCACCTATCGAGTCTCAGTGATCGATGTGTGAGAATGAGAAATCACTGTGCGAGATTGGAAAATCACTACGTGAGATTAGAAAATCAATGTATGAGAAATTAAAATTGCTATACGAGAATAAAAAAATGTCATGCGAGATCATATGTACCAATTGAGAATGAAAAACTGCCATGCGAGATTGAAATTAACTGTTGAGAATGAAAAATCGTTGTGTGAGAAAAAGAAATCACCATTCGAGATTATCGATTGGTTTTTTTCTGAGCCGGTGATGTATAACCAGTCAGCGGAGAGTATTTTGGCAGTCAGTATAAAACATGGACTGCGGGCTACGGACTGGGTATAAAACACGGACTCAGGTATAAAACGCGGACCGAGCATTACGGACTCGGTATAAAACACGAAGAAAGCTTCTACATTGAATAAATTCTCGCACGAACGTTTCAGTCATAAATAGAAGCTATCTGTATAAATTATAGAAGTCTCATTTCCCGAAAGTTCCCGCTCATACAGGTTTAACCATACTCAAGAGAAAATGATGGGATTTTCTCTTGCCATAGTCGATTGCCGAAAAAGAAATAGAAGACACTGAAAGTCACAAAATTGACGAGCTGTATGAATTTTTGAATGATTCAAACCATGATTAAATGTTTTGAAAGATCAACAGTCGGGAGAATTGAGGAGAATTCGAACGACACGTCCCGCTGTTCATTTGTACGATCATGTATTAAATAAATACACATAAATATGGCCACGGCGAAATGAGGAACAAAAAGTTGATAAATAGAAGAAACGACATTACACAAGGATGGCAGTTCTACACGCTTAATATCGCCTTGGAAAAGGCAGGGACAAAAAAAAAGAAAAAAAGTTCTTACAACACGGGGTATTTGCATTTGGTCACTCACCCAAGTACTATCCCCGCCGAACAGGCTTAACTTTGTTGAGCAGAAGAAACATGTTGCTGTCCTTGTGGCATAGTGACTCACCCAAGATAGCGGCATTGAAGGTGAGGGCTGCGATATATAGTTTCATATATTAATTCTTCTTTTCTTGCAAAGTTTCGATTTCCGGTAAGACAGTACATGAGGAGATGTAACGCTGTTGAAAACATTCACATTCACAAAGTTACGGTCGCGTTCCGTGAGACCGAGGCAATTATTTCAAAAGTGCCGTATGTCCGATCACCAAAGCATATTCCTCTAACTTTTTATTCTCTACTTTCCCAGCCATGCAGTATCAGATTTTTTTTTTCTCTTTTTGATACCTTTTCTCATCTTATAAATTTTTAAAAAATCCTTCCACCGTGGAGTTACTATACCACAAGGACAGCAACATGTTTCGTCTGCTCAACAAAGTTAAGCCCCGTTCGGCGGGGATAGTACTTGGGTGGGTGACCACGAATCCCTTTTTAAGAAATTTATTTTTCGTTTTTTCCCCTTCCTTTTCCAAGGCGATATTAAGCATGCAGAGCTGCTATCCTTGTGTAATGTCGTTTCTTCTATTTATCAACTTTTTGTTCCTCATTTCGCCGTGGCCGTATGTATGTGTATTTATTTAATACATGATCGAACAAATGAACAGCGGGACGTGTCGTTCGAATTCTCCTCAATTCTCTCGACTGTTGATCTTTCAAAACATTTAATCATGGCTTCAATCATTCGAAAATTCATACAGCTCGTCAATTTTGTGACTTTCAGTGTCTTCTATTTCTGTTTCGGCAATCGAGTATGGCAAGAGAAAATCCTATCATTTTCTCTTGAGCATGGTTAAACCTGTATGAGCAGGAACTTTCGGGAAATGAGACTTCTATAATTTATACAGATAGCTTCTATTTATGAAAACGTTCGTGCGAGAATTTATTCAATGTAGAAGCTTTCTTCGTGTTTTATACCGATCCGTAATGCTTGGTCCGCGTTTTATACCCAGTCCGTGTTTTATACCCAGTCCCTAATTAATGCTTAGTCCGCGTTTTATACCTAAGTCCGTGTTTTATACCCAGTCTGTAGTCCGTAGTCCGTAGTCCGCAGTCCATGTTTTATACTGACCGCCAAAATACTCTCCGCTGACTGGTTATGCATCACCGGCTCAGAAAAAAACCAATCGATAATCTCGAATGGTGATTTCTTTTTCTCACACAACGATTTTTCATTCTCAACAGTTAATTTCAATCTCGCATGGCAGTTTTTCATTCTCGATTGGTACTTATGATCTCGCATGACATCTTTTTATTCTCGTATAGCAATTTTAATTTCTCATACAGTGATTTTCTAATCTCACGTAGTGATTTTCCAATCTCGCACAGTGATTTCTCATTCTCACACATCGATCACTGAGACTCGATAGGTGATTTTCAACTCAACCCACTTTTTGTCATGCTTGGCTTGCCATAATAAATAAGGAAAATTAATAATAATAATTATAAACACTTTAAAGAAGGTTTTGAACCTTTATGTCTTTACTAATAACATCATACTATCAAACATTTGTTATCAAAGAGACTGCTGGTAACTGACAGTTACTGACAGTAATAAAATAACCGTAGTTAACCCATGGACTCCTTGTGCTGCCCGTAACCACCCGTGACGAACCTTGGCCTTTCTTACACTTCTGACGTCATCATTTTTGGCCAAATTTGGCATCATCTATACTCAACTTTTGCAGGAGGAAAAGATCTTTCCAATGATGCCTGGATCAGAGTGATCGCCTAATGGAGCCTGAGATATGCACAAAAATGCTCAAAAAGATGAGTGAAAAACTCAGAGCAAAATTTCCTGCCACTACACCTGGCTGCTCCATGGTAAAAATTGGCCGCCTTGATGACCCTTTCTTAGAAGTTTTTTAACCGCAAGCAAGCCCAGTAAAAGGTCAATCCCTGCAGCCAAAAGAAAAGAAAAAAAAGAAAAAGGGGAGGGGAAAAAAGTCAAAAATCGAAAAGCCTAAAGACGTAGGTCACCTTCTCGTCCAAAATTTTGATTTCTGCGCGTGCCCGAGCCAAAAGTTCATAAAACATGATTTAAGTGGCAAGAAGGGCTAGCTGTCATGTTACAAATGCATTTTCAACCAGATTAAGCTAACTTGGCCGAGATCCAGCCTCAAGCCCAACAAAATGTCCAAAAAACGCATTTTTGGCAAAAAGTCCCAGGAGTCAATGGGTTTACGCTCAATTACCAGCCGCTGTTCGGGAAGGGAGCCCGCGCTCCTCCCCCGAACTCACAGCTAGACGCGTGGACTTGGCATTGTTAATTTCGACCAATAAAAAAAATCTGCCTGCAGCCTGAATCGAGCAGGCTGCACAAATTATCTTTCTTGTAGTAGCAAAGAAGTTGTGCGATAAGAAGAGTGATTGTGTTAGTGGGACACCTAATCAAATACCTCCAACTGATGAAATAATGCCTGATCTAAACCATAGCGGCATATATAACATACAACATACAACATACTTTATGCGTGATAATTTATATTTGAATCCTGTGGTGCGAGAATGTCAGATAACGAACAAAGTCAACAAAGAGAGGGATAATGCAAACAAGAGAAAACTATACTCAAGCAAATTGATGTGTACTGTAGTCTTCTTGAAGGAAAGTGACACCAGTCTCTGGCCCAGGTAAAATTAATTTTTAAATGATCCAAAGAAACTGAACCAAGCAAAACAAAAACATGGTGTTGACATGATGCACACCAACATATGTGTGACCTTTGACATGTCATTTGCCAAACCACAGTAAAACAGCTCTGCTCTACTGTTTTTTGAAAAACATCTCCTTTTGTAACAACAGTGTGAAACAAAATAGGTTGGAAGGCCAAAATATTAAAAGAAGAGGTGGTGAAAACAGCACGGGTACAAATGTTACGAGCTGTAGGAGTCATGTGGGACTGTCAATGACTGTCATCATATGACATTTCTGGCTGCCAGAAAAGCCGCAAGAATTTTAATTAGGAATTTACGTCACAGACATGGTTTGCCGCTCACGCATCCAGCCGTCTCTTCTCAGGGAGGGTAGACCAGGCACGAGAGAGCAGCGGAAATCAAGCCTATCAATGGGTTAACTCTGTTAGGTTAGCAAATACAATTATTAATAATTTTAGAAAGCAATAAATTTACTCAAACCTCTTTTTGTGGTAACATCCATTTTCTTAAAGTGTTGGAACAGCTTTCATCCTCATCCCCATCTTCAACACATTCCAGTGATTCTGAATCTAGACAGAAATACCTGACCAGTGAGTAAAGAAGTTTGTGTATGAAAATGATACTAACAAACTCCAGTGAAAAAGAAAACCTGCTTTCAGGTCATTTCCACAAAATGCAGATAACAGTTTTTACTTCACAATCTCAAAAATGTGTACCAATATCAACCTTTGGTAGGCTCCTTTAGACTAAGTTAAAATCACACCTTTCTTATTTACCGGTAGTCTTTTTTATTACTTTATCATAATTTTGTAACAGAAATTCTGTTATCTTTATCTAATTATCATTCTGTCCATTTGAACATTTCTATGAAATTCATGTAATATACAGTCAAATTATATCATTACTCTTATTTATCATTAAATAATACCTTCAATGTGGCATCCTGGTCCTGTGTCAAGAAGTACCTGTCCTTTAAATCTCAGGGCCTGGTGAAATACAGTGGCACAAACTTAAGGTTAAGGGTAAGGCACATCTTAATTTGACAGACTGGCCATTAGTGTCAATAAATTGTGTAAAATTGAATCTGCTTATTGTGTGTGTGTATTATGTCTGCACTATTCTCAAAGATAGTAAGTACTGTATTCTACCCGGACAGATGCCGCAAACTCATACTACAAGAAATGTAGCCTGAATGGAAAAACCTAAACTAAGCACAGTTACTTAATTTCTTCCAAGTGGATGCCAAACCCTTTGCAGCTATAATCCTGATTTCTCAGTTTGAAGAGCCTGACATGAAAACATATATGTAATTATAACTGAATGTATTGTTTACTTGAAAACCAATAAGATTCCAATTTTCCAAAACTTCTGCAGCATGTGAAATGGACACAGACCAGGCATCTCCAGGCTCTCTCTTAAGTTGAATGTCTAATACAGAACACCTATGTTCAACAATAAACAGAATAGAAAACACGCTTAGCTTAGCAACCTGGTTATTCCAGACCTATATATTAGGCCTGTACTCAATTTATGCAATAAAACACATGTATGTGATACACATTTAATTAAAAGAAGTCACTCCATAAAGTTTACCTGTTTTTGTCTTCACATATAACAAGTAAACAGCTTTTACACTCACCAAAGTATCAGCCTCTGAAATGTTTGCTATCCTGAAGACATTTGTCTTAAAAGAAGCAACTTTGGAGACTGCCATTTTGGACTGCACTTGACAGCCAGGTTGTGCTTATGTGACATCATTCTGTACCAATCAAAATTGTCAGGAAGGAGAAAAAACCTCAACTGACTTAGTTTACATCCTTCACAAGGTCAGCAAAATGTGTTTTTTCCAAGCGATTATCCACTTCACTATCTTCACCACTACATGTATGACTTTTGGAGTTCGGAGCATGTTTGACTTCAAACAATATAGCTCAAGAATTGCCATAAGCCAGCCCAGAGTGGTAGTTAAGTGGCTTACTGGGAGCCATTGGGACCCAATCTCCTGGACAGACTGACATCACAAAAACACAGCCTGGCCACTAAGTACTGTTCAAAATGGGGGCAACAATTTTGAGCTTTGGGCTTCTTTGGAGACTAATTTCATAAGGAAAACATGCCCTTTAGAAGCTGAAACTTTGGTGACTGACAAGAGTTAGTGCAAAGTGATCTTCCCCTTTAACAGGGCTCGAAATTAACGCTCGCAAACTCGCAAAATGCTAGTTCCTTTGATAACCTGCGAGTTAGAAAAATATCAACTAGCAAACGTTTGCGAGTTAGAATCATGTAGATGTCCCAAACATTTGGAAAGAATTTGCTAGTGGAAAAATTCTTACTGGCAAAACTATGCAAGTGGATTAAAACTTAAGTTAACTTCAAGCCCTGTTGAAGTGTCTTATTTGACTGGTCACACAAACAGACAGGCAAAACTAAAACGCTTGTTAACTTTTATTTCATACTTCATATTACTTTCAAGACTTTGGTTTTGCTTGGCACATCAGTTCTTTATTACCCTTCATATAATTCTGACAAAAAATTTGAAAGAGGCCCCCCTCTCTTAGCCCTTTGAGATGGGTGTGGATATTTTCTGAAACTGCACATACATTGTGTTCATATAACATGAAGTTATTTACCTTGGTTTGAATGTAGTTAGAGTGTGTAAACAATGACAAGTTACATGTCCAAATTGACTGAAATCTAATTCCCATACTTTTACGACACACTGTGTTGTAACTGTAACAAGCTTGTTATCCACAAGATTGACACGACATACAGCAGTATCTGGTGGTACATGTAAACT
Source organism: Platygyra sinensis (assembly GCA_019787425.1). NCBI lineage: Eukaryota > Metazoa > Cnidaria > Anthozoa > Scleractinia > Merulinidae > Platygyra > Platygyra sinensis. The sequence goes on from JAHPZR010030755.1 coordinate 13,957, forward strand.
GTTGTTTCTTGGACCAGTGATCTCTCTTGATATTTGTGGTAAGTTAGTTTGCTTATGAGCAACACCTTTCTCTGAAAATCCCACAGAGAGAACTACAAGAACAAAGCAAATATTAGTTAACTTAATTTGTTGATGAGCTAATGAGTGAGACACTGATCCAGTTTAGCCACTTGCCTGATGGGACATCATCCTTAGTCTTACCAAGCAAGCTATGTATTAACTCCTCCATTACTTAAATAATGTGTCTGTGCTTTTTGCACTTTTATATTATTCCAGGGTGCAGTGAACAAAGGTGCATGTTGCATTTAACTTGCATTAGTTTAATTAAATCACCTAATAAAAGAGACAAGGTGACTGTCCTTTTGGACTTCCTAATAGCTCTGAGTCTATCAGTTTTAATTCATTTTTATTTAAAGAGGGTGACACATGACAACATAACCTGATAAACTAGTGGTACTCTGTGCCAAAAATCTACGGATAATTATAAAATAACTAAGTATAGTACAAGGTATGAACAAAAAAAAGTTACAATATGAAAAATATTGCAAGAAATAACATATATATATATATATAAATTTTACAATGATTTAAGAATTTGCAACGATAATAAATACTATAATTAAAATTAACCTAACTAGATACATGCAAAAAAAAAGAATAAAAGTTACAATATTAAGAGATTGTAAAATTAGTGATAGATCATATTAGTCATGAGTGCATGTGATCATGTGGAAAACAAAACTTACTGCTGGATGGATATTAATGTAGTTCTTACCCTGTTACTATGGAGACCAATTGCCAAAATATTTCTTGAGTGCTCACTTCCAAAGTCTACACAACCAATGACATTTTCACAGGAAACAACATCAAATGACTTCTTCTCAATTAAACTCCACAAATGTACGAATTTAGAGTCTTCATTAACACTTGCTAAGAGGCTTCGACCACAGTTCGATATTTTTAAGCAAATGACTTTGGTGAGTTCAGTTTGTTGTGGAGTAACAGTTTTCTTATGAAGACTTTGAACATGACAGTGTCCACTAAACCAGTTAGACCGCAATATATACAATTCTTTCCACTGGGTTGGAAACACCTGATTGTAGTAGGAGGGATCCAGGATAAACTTGTCAAAGATTTAATAAACAACTTTCTCCATCTGCAAATAGCCCAGGAGTTGTTGAATTAAGGAAAAGCCTTGGTAATTCCATTTGGTAAAGTTATACTCTGGGGATGACAAGTTATACTCTATGGCATGAAACAAACAAACAAACAAACACTTGACTGCACTTTAAGGACAATCTGTCCTTTTTTAAGCTTAAAACAAATAAATGCACAAGTGGTAGACTTAGGGCCTGTTCACATGGAGGTGGGGGACCCAGGTAGGTGAGGTCCCCCGCCTTGGTGGGGTTACCAATCTCTCCATACAATCTCTTCATTTTTCTTGACCGCTTTCACATGAGAGGTGGGGTACCTCACCTTGGCGGGTTGCCCGGTCAGCCGTGCCGGGTAACCCGCTTAGGTGGGGTAAGTTTTCTCCATGTGAATGCTGAAGGTGGGGTGGGATGATGTTTAGCTGGGCATTTATCCATTGTAAAACCAATTGAAATGCTGACCAGACAGCTAAAAATGTTAAATTTAATGCCCAATATTTCGGTTAGACAGGACTAACCTTCCTCAGGGGCTACACTAAGTGGGAAGGATTTTGAGCAGGGCCTGTCGGCGATGTACACAAAGATATGCCGATGTTTAGTTTAGCGATTGATATCTTGGATGAATTTGGCCTTGAAAGGCTCGCTGAGCCCGAAAAGCCCTTGAATGAAATGAGCAGTGACTGTAATAACAGCTTGACAAAGAACGAGCTCTTATTAAGAAAGGTTATCACCGTGTAAAAGAAACAATCTGGAAGCATTTGGAAACCTCACCCCAGCGCCCAGGGTTATAAATATTGCATGTGAAGGCTAGCTTTCTTTTACCACAGGTAGGTGGGCTACCTCACCTACCTGGGGTCCCCCACTTCCATGTGAACAGGCCCTTAATGTCGGTGGCAGGGTATTCTGCAGTTACTCCTAATTTTTGTAAGGTTAGCACACCAATTCATACCAATATACTGAAAACTTGAGATGATTTACACTGTCTGAAAGGATACAAATGAAAATCGTTTGCTAGACGACACCAAACAGAACACACCTAAAATGAAAAGGTAAATTAAGCTATGAGCTTATAAGCTTACGGTAAACTGTCGACCGGCCGGTTTGCTTCCAACCAGAATACTTCAGAAGATAAAAGATACTTACTTGAGAGCACCTACATAGATCTCGCGCCGTTAAGAAGCTGAATATTCTGACTAAAATTTCATCACTTAATGATTCCATAACGTAATTAAAATAAAAATCCTAAAAATTCTATGTAACAACTTGGATATTTATCAAACGCAAGTGTGCGCCAGCATCTTTGTGTTCGTTTCCAGAGCCACCTGTCTTACTCATGCGGCGGGGCCTTGGTGCGAGTCTCAACCTCGTTCCTAGGGTCCTCTCTTTATCTCGCGCGAGAAAGTACCAAAAAATTCTTCAGATCGAGGAACAAACGCCATGATAACAACTCCTTCTCGACTTAAATTTACCGCAAGAAAACTTCACTGGACTTTATATTAGACCAGAAGCATATCTGTACACATGATCCCCGACGGCAAATGATCCTTTAAACTGGACCGCAAATGATCCCCGGAGTGGACCGCAAATGATCCCGCCGGTAAAAAGAGGAATGGCATGGAGTTTGATTCCTGGATTTTCTTATTTATTTCTAATTATTATGTTTGTTTATTTCATCACCTAAACGATCAATAGATAAACAATAAAGAAAAAATATACTTTATACAACGTAGACTATAATCCGATTTCAAATCCTCATCATTATACTGCGCCATAGGCGCGAGAAAACAAATACAAAAGCATGCAAGTGTTAATACAACAGTAACGGTGTTGCGACATGTTAATGACCTTTTAGTTCTGCAAATGAGCTAGGAAGTCTGCTTCCCAACTGTACAAGCCAGTTTGGCTTTTCACATCTGCAATTTGCAATACAATACTTAAGCAATAAAGCACTTTTTGCGTGCTTACATAGCCCATCCCCCGGGGGGGTACTCGGTATATCCCTGAGTGGGGAGGTGTAGCCCGGCGCCTCATACCCTGACCCTGTTTAAGACAAATAGGCTGATTTTCTTACCCTGTTTAAGACAGAATTCCAATTTTTGATACCCTGTTTAAGCATGGATTAAAAGTTGCGGTTACAAATTGTGTGGCTTTCTTGTTGTGTAATCAATGGAAATTTAATGTGCCTGGTATCAATGCCAAAGTCAACGGAAGTCAATATTAATTTACAAGAGCTTGTAAAAATTTAGCTGTTTATCGTCCAAGAAAAGATATCCCATTTAAGACAAAAATTGATAAACCGATACCGAGCCTTTCTGATGGAGTCACGACTAGTGTGTAGTTTTTCGAGCGGTATAAGGATCATGTGATCCTCCGCGTGACCACTAGTCAGGAAGTGTCGTGAAACCGCAGTGGGGGTATAACTACAAAAAGGGGTTTATAATTGGTCGCCTATGTTCATTAAAACGGTCTTTAAGACGAAGTTTGGTCTCTCCGATGTACTGAAGATTACATTTAGTGCACTGAATCATGTAAATAACATTAGAAGTTTCACAAGTAATATATGATTTGATTTTCAAACGTTTGTTAAGTACTATAAAAAGTATATTGATTACGGCCATCCTCAATAAAAGGACAGACGGTGCAACTAGTTTTATTGCACCGAAACGAGCCGGATGGAGACCTAGATTGGTCGGTGTTAGTAGTTTCCGGCAATTTAGCTCTAACTAGAATGTCACTAATGTTTTTACAACGCCGGTAGGCTACTAAAGGGAGATTAGTAAAGACATTTTTACAGCGACCAGATGAATAAAGCACGTTAGAGTGTTTGTGATTATACGGGATATGTTGAGGTAAAGCGGGATTATAGGTAATGACGAACGGAACAGTATCTGTCTGTTGTTTAGGTTTAGGTTTAAGAGCGTCGTTCCGAGAAATGTCAGAAGCACGTCGTATTTGAGTTTTAAGGAAGTTAAGTTCGTAACCTCGATTGACGAGGTAGTCCATAAGTTCCTTACAGCGTTGTTTGTAAGTGTCATTGTCAGAGCATATGCGTCGAAGGCGAAGTGCAAGGCTATATGGAATGGAACGTTTAGTGTGGGTGGGGTGGCATTAGGAGATAAGTAAATATTGATGTTTGTCAGTGGGTTTAGTGTAAAGGTCGGTTTCTATGAGACCATCGTTAAGTGAGACCATCACATCAAGGAATGGAATATTAGTGAGGGAATGCGAACAAGTGAATTTAATGGTGGGATGTAGGTTATTGAGATAATCGACAAATACTTTCAGTTTCTCTGAACCTTCGGTCCAAATAACGAAAATATCGTCTGGAAATCTGAGCCATGTATGAGGTAGATAAGGTGCGTTAGTGAGCGCGTCGTGTTCGAATTTGGCAAGAAAAAGGTTGGCAAATGAAGGAGCCATTTTGGTGCCAATAGCAGTACCGTGTTTTTGTAGGTAGTGTTTGTTATTAAATGTGAAATTGTTCGTGTTGAGGATGATCCGTATGAGGTCACAAAGAGTTTCTGTGGGGATGTGCTTATCGTTGCGTTTGCGAAGGAAAAAGCGGCAAGCCTCAATACCTTCACTGTGAGGGATGTTGGTATAAAGAGAAGTGACGTCAAGGGTGACAAGTATGGCATTGTCGGGAAGTAGTGTGTTGATAGTGTTCAAGTTGGCAAGTTTGTTAAGGAAATCAGTAGTGTCTTTAACGTAAGACGCAACAGTACAAACTAATGGTTTTAGGTAGTAGTCAACAAACTGAGAGATACGTTCTGTGGGGTGGTTGCTGGAAGAAACTATGGGTCGTCCAGGATTGTTAACTTTATGGATTTTGGGGAGTATGTAAAAACGTCCAGGTCTGGGATCGTTTTGTACAAGGTACTGTTTTGTTTTCTGATCAATAAGTTTATCGTTGAACATGCGTTTAACGTATTCAGCAACTCTTTTTTGTATCATGGCAGTCCTGTCCTTTTCTTGTTGTTCGTAGAAGGTTGGGTTATTCAGTTGTCGGTTACATTCTGTCCATTATCACAGTCGCCGATCCTTTATCGGCCGACTTGATGATAATGTCGTGTCTTTGTTTAAGTTGACGTAATGCATCACGTTCTGTTTTAGGGAGATTGTCACACACGCGGTTGGGTTTGGAGGTCGACAAGTCACGTTTTACAGCATTTAGAAAAGCGTTAAGTGACAATAGATTTTCGTTCAAACTTTGCCCACTGAATATTTATCATATGAGAACTCAGTTCAATTTTAAAATAAAAAAGGGGGGTGCTCATACTCATTAAGGAGCACTGGGGCATTGAAAATGACCCAATTTGGTATTATTTAATGCTTATTACAAGAACGCATTCCCAGTAATAATTGTAAATTTTTGTGACCGAGACTCATGAGAACACGCATTAAACTGGAGTCAATGCATTGTATCGGACACAAATAAACTTTTGAAGTTTGATTTAGACAGAAACTTGAATTCTTGATTAAAATTTCAACCAAATTTCTTGACATGGTTACCATAGGGCAAAATAGAAAAGACCACAGTTTACTTGCTATTTTCGTTATTTATTCAATTTTCAGCAATAGGAATCAGATCAGTCTTTCCTCAAACAAAGTTTATGATAAGTTGATTACAATGACTGAAAAAAAGTTGGGGTGCCCATGCTCGTTGGTGAGCTATAGCCATTTTCCAACTGACAGCGCTCAATATCAAGGCAAATCCGCCATGTTTTCAATATGCGCGTGCACGTGGGCGCGCTAAATGACGCCATAAATTATGCGCAGAAAGGATGCGCAGTGCAATTGTGAGGAATAACCTTAAGTGCATCGTCTCTGTTAGTCGGGGGTGTCCAAAGACTTTTAGGGTGGAAGGGGTTAGGTTCGTCGCTGGATACGTCATCATGAAAAAATTCTGTAATGCGTAAACGACGGGCGAATTCGTCAAAGTCTGCATTAACCTCAGACCAGTTGATTTGTCGTGGAGTGGGGCAAAAAGTAAGACCTCTTGCTAGAAGTTGCGTTTCGTCGTGCGTGAGTGTGACGTTAGATAAGTTAACAACGGAAGATGGGTCGAGAAGTGTGTTAGTGTTAGGAGTGGGTAGTCGTTTAGTATTTTTTCGTCGCCTACGTGATCGTATGTATGTATGTATGTATGTATGTATGTATGTATGTATGTATGTATGTATGTATGTAAGATAAGGCTCTGTAAACACGGAAAAAGTGATCTGTTGCTTTTACAAAATAATGCTTAAAAATACGCGCGAATCTGATCACAACTGTGTTTACATACTCATTTAAACACACCTATCGACCAATGAGAGCGGGCGTAGTGGCTCAGTTATTTTATAAACTGATCTGATAACACGTGTGGTCAACTTGCACAGTATGATGAGCGATTTTACACTTACCTTCATTACCCGTGAGAAAAATGAGAAAAACTGCATATCATTTCAAACTAAAAGTAGAATGGCAGCCGTAAGCTGTTTTCGTGTGATGATTCTCAGAGATGCGGATAGGTTACACCACTACAATCGTGAACGATATCCGTTAGAATTCCTTGCTTGCTACTGACTTTCAACATCGATAGCAAAACATTTCATTTCGTGATATTGACCAAAACGGTGATGGACAAAACACTGACCCCCAGTCCATGGACTACCCCAATATAATGGACTCCCCAAATGGACTACCCCTAAAAATAATATTCCAAATGAGTACTATGTAATGTTCTTTGCTGCCAGTGTAATGAAATTAGACATAACTTCCATTTATGTTCATCCTGTACAGCCTCTAGCCACCATTTTGAATAACTGTACTTAAAATAAACAACTTCTGAACACAAAATAGTGCGAAAAGCGCTATGGCAAACTCGTTTTACCAGATTTCATCATTTTGTTCTCAACGGCTGTTATCAATCAAAGGTACCAATCAGTATGAGGATCATACAAGTGTAAATAGAACTGTAACTTGAAAAGGCATTGGAATGTGAGTGAGTAAGCCATTCTAATGTTTCATTAGGGGAGGAAGAATTTTAACCCTTACAATTATTTGCAACTGTAAAGTAGGGTAGAGGGCTGCATTACTACAGCTGAATCTAGCTTTAAGTGGTATGTTCATTGCAGAGCAATTAAAAAAACATTTCATCACAGACACCAGAATAATGAGTTATAAGTTAGGCTATGCTGAGCCTGGGACATTGTAAACAATCCACCTAACTAAGCCATAGTTATATGGTGGGGAGCAATATGGCCTGGGTTCCATTTATGATTACATTTCCTCAGAACTTTTGGCCTACTCTGGGACCTTAAGTCGCCGTAACTTATTAAGGCGACTTAAAGACGACTTAAGACGACTTAAGGTCCCCGAGTAGACCTAACTTTGAAAAGGTGGTCAATCTTTGTTTCCTTGTTGCCGTGCTGTGTTTCAAGGTGTTTCCCAATGGCTGAATAACGGTGTTCACCAATGCGTTGATGGAAGTTAAATCGGTAAAATAACGACATTTGAGGAGTAATCAACAGACGTATGGAGTAAGGTAAGCCATTTTTATTGAGAAGTTTCATTTTTAACTACCTCCATGGATATCTTGTAGAATATCCCATATAAACCCTTATAATTCGATGCCATAATGTGTTCCTTGTGTGGTTCGTAGAGAGAACTTGGGCTGCCTGTGTTCAAAGTTCTGAGGAAATGTAACAGCAAGTTTGATTGTATAGTCTACGAGATGTTGTACATAAACGACATCAAGCCTTCTCTTCACACGCAAACCGAGTCCATTCGCGCCAAACTGTTTACTCGACACTTTTGTACATTTTTTATTATCATTATTACATATATTTTTTCTTTTTGTGTTTCTTACCTTGGGGATTACACCCATAGGACCCGCAAACATTTTATGTATTTTTTCAAATATTATATGTTCACTTTACACCTTATACTTTTTCACTTTCAAGTTAACTTAATAATGGCGTAACGTAGCGCCTTCGTTCGCTTTTACAAATGTGCTTTAAAATTCTTTCGTTTAACTTCTTGATCATTTCCAAGTTTTCAAAATCTCTCCTACAAATATCTTGTTTCTGTAATTAATTAAGGCCGAGGTTAACATAAAGGCCGTATTTTGGCTGGGCCGATTATGGTTTTAACGCAAATATCTCGTTCACGTTTCAAGCGGTCAAAAGTCTTTCTGCTCATCCCACATATGTACGTTTTGGGCTGTTCTACAAATCTTTGGTTATTTTTCGATATATTTGGAGAAAAATAGTTTTTCTCAAAGGATTAGTAAAATCGATGGAAATAGGAAATTCGGAAAATTCGATGTTGACTCAGTGTTTTAAAATTAGAATTTTTAGTTAAAAATTCATGGACCTACACCAATCAGTTTTCCACCTGGGGTGCCCTTTCGGGGGCAATCAACTGTCTGGTGGTGTTCCAAAACTTTTTTCTTTTCTTTTAATCCCTCTTTAAACTTCCTAAAATTCACTTAAATTGAGGTAGATCCCCGCCTTAAATATATTAATTCCTCAGTTGTTTTAAATTTTCAAATTTGTTTTTTTAGCTTCACGCAAGGCTCAAACGCAGATGGACTGGCACTGCGCCTCTATTAAGCTGCAAAAAATTGTCTTTTTATCTCCTAAATCACGTCCAAAGCAACAAAACAAATTTGGGTAGATTCTGAAAGAGCAATAGACCCTTTGCATAAATGGCGCCTAAATTTGAATAACAATACTTGATACATCCTTAGCCTCACATTCATGTGAAATTTCCTTTGTCTTGAAACATGAATGTGAGGCTAAGGATGTACCAAGTATTGTTATTCAAATTAAGCCGCCATTTATGCAAAAGGTCCATTATCTTCAATAGGCCACGTTCGATATATCAATATTCAAGCATGGCTCCGAGGCTTTCGGGTCAAAATTGCTAATTTTTAAAGTTTCTTTTGTCTTTCAATTCCCAAAAGAGACTTGGAAACAAAGAAAACAACACCAAATATAGAAGTTTGACCCGAAAGCCTCGGAGCCATGCTAGAATATTGATTTCGATCGCTGCGAAATAACAAGAAAACTTGAATATAACTGTTTCTTTGTTGGAAAAGTTGACAGTGCGCAAGTCACATTTTTAATCTGTTCTAAGAATGCCGCAAATCGGGCTAAAAATAAGTGGTTTCAGCTAAGGAAAGATTAAAAATTTCCATATTATTGAGCCATCTGTGGGTTTCAGCGATAACTTTTATAAAGCAAGCACTTAATTTACAAATTCATGCTGAACAAACACTGCTTGAAGTACAATTGTTTTTCTGGAGCCTGAACAAGAATGCGACCACTCGTTAACTGACAGAAAACCGGAAAGTATGGCCTATCTAGCAGATCTAGTTTAATCTAGCGTACTTTGTTTTGTGAAAATGAACATCAATCTGCTCTTCTCGCAAAAGCGGAAAATTCTGCCAAAGAATAGTAAATTAATGTATGACAGACCCTTTTTAAATAGCCTGGCAATGAACGGTGCGTAAACGTGTAACTACAACAGCCTGAAGCAGAAAACTTGGGTTCCATATTTTCTTAGCCATTCTAAAAGACTTAGCAGACATTCAAGTTGTGATAGCTTCACATACCGTGCTGAAGCAAGGGTACTTTCTAGCCAAGCTTATGATAAGGAAGTATTTGAGATTACACAGAGTTGTCGATGGCGAATTTACAAAACTTAGAGCGAACAGTGCTTATGGCTGTAGTCGGATTTTTCTCTTTGATTCTCACCATTATTTTGCTTTGCTTCTGCCTTTTCACTGTCTACAACTGCTTCTACAAGAGAATGGCACAAGATTACTTAAAAAGAATGGAATCAGAGACTCAAACTACAGACATTGAGAACAAGGCTTTTCTCCAAGAATATGATGAGATTTGGCAGACATGAGCTGATGACCAGGATCACTAGTTTGTGAGTTCTTTCACAGTACACCGAGTGGTGTAACGTTTTTATTGGTTTTTCTGACTGGCAATTTATCATCAGTTTTGATCAGTCTGACAAGCACAGAAAATTATCAAGAAGTTAAACGAAGAATTTTAAAGCACATTTGTAAAAAGCGAACGAAGGCGATACGTTACGCCATTATTAAGTTGAACTTGAAAGTGAAAAAAGTATAAGTGTAAAAGTGAACATATAATATTGGAAAAAATACATAAATGTGGTGAGGGTCCTATGGTGTAATCCCCAAGGAAAGAACACAAAAGAAAAAATATATGTTAAATGATATAAAAAACGTACAAAACTGTCCGAGTAAACAGTTTGGCGCGAAAGGGACTCGGTTTGCGTTGAAAAGAAGGCTTGAATGTCGTGTATGTACAACATTCGTCAGACTATAAAATCAACTTGCTGTTACATTTCCTCAGAACTTTGAACACAGCGCCCAGTTCTCTCTACGACCCACAGGAACACATGTATGGCGATCGAATTATTAAGGGTTTATAGGGGATATTCTACAAGATATCCATGCAGTAGTTAAAAATGAAACTTCTCAATAAAAATGGCTGTACCTAACCCCATAACTCTGTTGATTACTCCTCAAATGTCGTTATTTTACCGATTTAACTTCCCTCAACGCATTGGTGAACCACCGTTATTCAGCCATTGGGAAACCCTGAAAACAACACAGCACGGCAACAAGGAAACAAAATTGACCCCAACCCCCCTTTTTTTTGTTTTTTTCATCAAAGTAGGTATACTCGGGGACCTGAAGTCGTCTTAAGTCTCTTTAAGTCAGCCTTAATAAGTTTACGGCGCTTAAGGGCCCAGAGTAGGCCAAAAGTTCTGAGGAAAAGATAATCATAAAAGGACCCAGGCCATTTGCTCCCCACCATATAACTATGGCTTTAGTTAGGTGGGATGATTTACAATGTACCAGCCTCACATAGCCTAAATTATAACTCATTATTCTGGTGTCCTGTGATGAAAAATGTTTTTTTTAATTGCTCTGCAATGAACATACCACTTAAGCTAGAATTCAGCTGTAGTAATGCAGCCCTCTACCCTAACTTTACAGTTGCAAATAATTGTAAGGGTTAAAATTCTCCTCCCCTAATGAAAACAGTAGAAATGGCTTACTCAACTCACATTCCTAAGAGCTTTTCAAGTTACAGTTCTATTTACCACTGTATGATCCTCATACTGATTGGCTACCTTTGAATTGATACAGCCGTTGAGAACAAAATGATGAAATCTGGTAAAACGAGTTTTTGCCATATCAAGCGCTTTTAGCACTATTTTGGTGTTCAGAAGTTGTTTATTTTAAGTACAGTGTATCAAAATGGTGGCTAGAGCGGTACAGGATGAAAACATAAAGGGAAGTATGTCTAATTTCATTACACTGGCAGCAAAGAAATTCATAGTACTCATTTGGAATATATTTTTAGGGGAGTCCATTTGGGGAGTCCATATATTGGGGTAGTCCATGGACTGGGGGTCATTTTTTTGTCCATCCACCGTTTGGGTCAATATCACGAAATGAAATGTTTTGCATATCGATGTTGAAAGTCAGTAGGCAAGCAAGGAATTCTAACGGAATATCGTTCACGATTGTAGTGGTGTAACCTATCCGCATCTCTGAGAATCACACACGAAAACAGCTTACGGCTGCATCTACTTTTAGTTTTGAAATGATATTGCGTTTTTCTCATTTTTCTCACGCGTATGAAGGTAAGTGTAAAATCGCTCATCATACTGTGCAAGTTGTATGTATGTAATGTATGTAGGTAGTATGTATGTCCTGTATGTAGTGGTCATGTATGTATGTAAGTTAAGGCTCTTGTACCACGGTAAAAGTAGTGCTGTGTGCTTTTACACATTAAATCCAATGCTTAAAAACTACGGCGCGCAGATCTGATCACAGCACTCTGTATTACTATACGCATTTAAACACCACGCTACTGGCCGACCAATGATGAGCAGGGAGTACGTATCGTGCTCACGGTACATTGTATTATCCACACACTGATTCTACGATAACACCGTGTGGGTCAACTTGCACTAGTATGTATGATGTCGATCTGTGTACTACGTACTCCCTGTTCATCACCCGTGAGAAAAAAAATGTAGAAAAACTGCATCTCGATTTCAAACTAAAAGTAGAATGGCAGCCGTAAGGCTGTTTTCCGTGTGCTGATTTCTCAGAGTATGGCCGGAGTAGGTGTTACCCACATGACGATCGTGAACGATATCCGTTAGAATTCCTTGCTTGCTACTGACTTTCAACATCGATAGCCAAAACATTTCATTTCGTGATATTGACCAAAAACGGTGATGGACAAAACCACTGGACCCCCAGTCCATGGACTACCCCAATATAATGGACTCCCCAAATGGACTACCCCTAAAAATAATATTCCAAATGAGTACTATGTAATGTCTTTGCTGCCAGTGTAATGAAATTAGACATAACTTCCATTTATGTTCATCCTGTACAAGCCTCTAGCCACCATTTTGAATAACTGTACTTAAAATAAACAACTTGCTGAACACAAAATAGTGCGAAAAAGCGCTAATGGCAAACTCGTTTTACCAGATTTCATCATTTTGTTCTCAACGGCTGTTATCAATCAAAGGTACCAATCAGTATGAGGATCATACAAGTGTAAATAGAAACTGTAACTTGAAAAGGGCATTGGAATGTGAGTGAGTAAGCCATTCTAATGTTTTCATTAGGGGAGGAAGAATTTTAACCCTTACAATTATTTGCAACTGTAAAGTAGGGTAGAGGGCTGCATTACTACAGCTGAATCTAGCTTTAAGTGGTATGTTCATTGCAGAGCAATTAAAAAAACATTTCATCACAGACACCAGAATAATGAGTTATAAGTTAGGCTATGCTGAGCCTGGGACATTGTAAACAATCCACCTAACTAAGCCATAGTTATATGGTGGGGAGCAATATGGCCTGGGTTCCATTTATGATTACATTTCCTCAGAACTTTTGGCCTACTCTGGGACCTTAAGTCGCCGTAACTTATTAAGGCGACTTAAAGACGACTTAAGACGACTTAAGGTCCCCGAGTAGACCTAACTTTGAAAAGGTGGTCAATCTTTGTTTCCTTGTTGCCGTGCTGTGTTTCAAGGTGTTTCCCAATGGCTGAATAACGGTGTTCACCAATGCGTTGATGGAAGTTAAATCGGTAAAATAACGACATTTGAGGAGTAATCAACAGACGTATGGAGTAAGGTAAGCCATTTTTATTGAGAAGTTTCATTTTTAACTACCTCCATGGATATCTTGTAGAATATCCCCATATAAACCCTTATAATTCGATGCCATAATGTGTTCCTTGTGTGGTTCGTAGAGAGAACTTGGGCTGCCTGTGTTCAAAGTTCTGAGGAAATGTAACAGCAAGTTTGATTGTATAGTCTGACGAATGTTGTACATAAACGACATCAAGCCTTCTCTTCACACGCAAACCGAGTCCATTCGCGCCAAACTGTTTACTCGACACTTTTGTACATTTTTTATTATCATTATTACATATATTTTTTTCTTTTGTGTTTCTTACCTTGGGGATTACACCCATAGGACCCGCAAACATTTTATGTATTTTTTCAAATATTATATGTTCACTTTAACCTTATACTTTTTCACTTTCAAGTTAACTTAATAATGGCGTAACGTAGCGCCTTCGTTCGCTTTTACAAATGTGCTTTAAAATTCTTTCGTTTAACTTCTTGATCATTTCCAAGTTTTCAAAATCTCTCCTACAAATATCTTGTTTCTGTAATTTAGTCCAAGTGGCCACATCAGTAATTTTCTGTGCTTGTCAGACTGATCAAAACTGATGATAAATTGCCAGTCAGAAAAACCAATAAAAACGTTACACCACTCGGTGTACTGTGAAAGAACTCACAAACTAGTGATCCTGGTCATCAGCTCATGTCTGCCAAATCTCATCATATTCTTGGAGAAAAGCCTTGTTCTCAATGTCTGTAGTTTGAGTCTCTGATTCCATTCTTTTTAAGTAATCTTGTGCCATTCTCTTGTAGAAGCAGTTGTAGACAGTGAAAAGGCAGAAGCAAAGCAAAATAATGGTGAGAATCAAAGAGAAAAATCCGACTACAGCCATAAGCACTGTTCGCTCTAAGTTTTGTAAATTCGCCATCGACAACTCTGTGTAATCTCAAATACTTCCTTATCATAAGCTTGGCTAGAAAGTACCCTTGCTTCAGCACGGTATGTGAAGCTATCACAACTTGAATGTCTGCTAAGTCTTTTAGAATGGCTAAGAAAATATGGAACCCAAGTTTTCTGCTTCAGGCTGTTGTAGTTACACGTTTACGCACCGTTCATTGCCAGGCTATTTAAAAAGGGTCTGTCATACATTAATTTACTATTCTTTGGCAGAATTTTCCGCTTTTGCGAGAAGAGCAGATTGATGTTCATTTTCACAAAACAAAGTACGCTAGATTAAACTAGATCTGCTAGATAGGCCATACTTTCCGGTTTTCTGTCAGTTAACGAGTGGTCGCATTCTTGTTCAGGCTCCAGAAAAACAATTGTACTTCAAGCAGTGTTTGTTCAGCATGAATTTGTAAATTAAGTGCTTGCTTTATAAAAGTTATCGCTGAAACCCACAGATGGCTCAATAATATGGAAATTTTTAATCTTTCCTTAGCTGAAACCACTTATTTTTAGCCCGATTTGCGGCATTCTTAGAACAGATTAAAAATGTGACTTGCGCACTGTCAACTTTTCCAACAAAGAAACAGTTATATTCAAGTTTTCTTGTTATTTCGCAGCGATCGAAATCAATATTCTAGCATGGCTCCGAGGCTTTCGGGTCAAACTTCTATATTTGGTGTTGTTTTCTTTGTTTCCAAGTCTCTTTTGGGAATTGAAAGACAAAAGAAACTTTAAAAATTAGCAATTTTGACCCGAAAGCCTCGGAGCCATGCTTGAATATTGATATATCGAACGTGGCCTATTGAAGATAATGGACCTTTTGCATAAATGGCGGCTTAATTTGAATAACAATACTTGGTACATCCTTAGCCTCACATTCATGTTTCAAGACAAAGGAAATTTCACATGAATGTGAGGCTAAGGATGTATCAAGTATTGTTATTCAAATTTAGGCGCCATTTATGCAAAGGGTCTATTGCTCTTTCAGAATCTACCCAAATTTGTTTTGTTGCTTTGGACGTGATTTAGGAGATAAAAAGACAATTTTTTGCAGCTTAATAGAGGCGCAGTGCCAGTCCATCTGCGTTTGAGCCTTGCGTGAAGCTAAAAAAACAAATTTGAAAATTTAAAACAACTGAGGAATTAATATATTTAAGGCGGGGATCTACCTCAATTTAAGTGAATTTTAGGAAGTTTAAAGAGGGATTAAAAGAAAAGAAAAAAGTTTTGGAACACCACCAGACAGTTGATTGCCCCCGAAAGGGCACCCCAGGTGGAAAACTGATTGGTGTAGGTCCATGAATTTTTAACTAAAAATTCTAATTTTAAAACACTGAGTCAACATCGAATTTTCCGAATTTCCTATTTCCATCGATTTTACTAATCCTTTGAGAAAAACTATTTTTCTCCAAATATATCGAAAAATAACCAAAGATTTGTAGAACAGCCCAAAACGTACATATGTGGGATGAGCAGAAAGACTTTTGACCGCTTGAAACGTGAACGAGATATTTGCGTTAAAACCATAATCGGCCCAGCCAAAATACGGCCTTTATGTTAACCTCGGCCTTAATTAATTACAGAAACAAGATATTTGTAGGAGAGATTTTGAAAACTTGGAAATGATCAAGAAGTTAAACGAAAGAATTTTAAAGCACATTTGTAAAAGCGAACGAAGGCGCTACGTTACGCCATTATTAAGTTAACTTGAAAGTGAAAAAGTATAAGGTGTAAAGTGAACATATAATATTTGAAAAAATACATAAAATGTTTGCGGGTCCTATGGGTGTAATCCCCAAGGTAAGAAACACAAAAAGAAAAAATATATGTAATAATGATAATAAAAAATGTACAAAAGTGTCGAGTAAACAGTTTGGCGCGAATGGACTCGGTTTGCGTGTGAAGAGAAGGCTTGATGTCGTTTATGTACAACATCTCGTAGACTATACAATCAAACTTGCTGTTACATTTCCTCAGAACTTTGAACACAGGCAGCCCAAGTTCTCTCTACGAACCACACAAGGAACACATTATGGCATCGAATTATAAGGGTTTATATGGGATATTCTACAAGATATCCATGGAGGTAGTTAAAAATGAAAACTTCTCAATAAAAATGGCTTACCTTACTCCATACGTCTGTTGATTACTCCTCAAATGTCGTTATTTTACCGATTTAACTTCCATCAACGCATTGGTGAACACCGTTATTCAGCCATTGGGAAACACCTTGAAACACAGCACGGCAACAAGGAAACAAAGATTGACCACCTTTTCAAAGTTAGGTCTACTCGGGGACCTTAAGTCGTCTTAAGTCGTCTTTAAGTCGCCTTAATAAGTTACGGCGACTTAAGGTCCCAGAGTAGGCCAAAAGTTCTGAGGAAATGTAATCATAAATGGAACCCAGGCCATATTGCTCCCCACCATATAACTATGGCTTAGTTAGGTGGATTGTTTACAATGTCCCAGGCTCAGCATAGCCTAACTTATAACTCATTATTCTGGTGTCTGTGATGAAATGTTTTTTTAATTGCTCTGCAATGAACATACCACTTAAAGCTAGATTCAGCTGTAGTAATGCAGCCCTCTACCCTACTTTACAGTTGCAAATAATTGTAAGGGTTAAAATTCTTCCTCCCCTAATGAAACATTAGAATGGCTTACTCACTCACATTCCAATGCCTTTTCAAGTTACAGTTCTATTTACACTTGTATGATCCTCATACTGATTGGTACCTTTGATTGATAACAGCCGTTGAGAACAAAATGATGAAATCTGGTAAAACGAGTTTGCCATAGCGCTTTTCGCACTATTTTGTGTTCAGAAGTTGTTTATTTTAAGTACAGTTATTCAAAATGGTGGCTAGAGGCTGTACAGGATGAACATAAATGGAAGTTATGTCTAATTTCATTACACTGGCAGCAAAGAACATTACATAGTACTCATTTGGAATATTATTTTTAGGGGTAGTCCATTTGGGGAGTCCATTATATTGGGGTAGTCCATGGACTGGGGGTCAGTGTTTTGTCCATCACCGTTTTGGTCAATATCACGAAATGAAATGTTTTGCTATCGATGTTGAAAGTCAGTAGCAAGCAAGGAATTCTAACGGATATCGTTCACGATTGTAGTGGTGTAACCTATCCGCATCTCTGAGAATCATCACACGAAAACAGCTTACGGCTGCCATTCTACTTTTAGTTTGAAATGATATGCAGTTTTTCTCATTTTTCTCACGGGTAATGAAGGTAAGTGTAAAATCGCTCATCATACTGTGCAAGTTGACCACACGTGTTATCAGATCAGTTTATAAAATAACTGAGCCACTACGCCCGCTCTCATTGGTCGATAGGTGTGTTTAAATGAGTATGTAAACACAGTTGTGATCAGATTCGCGCGTATTTTTAAGCATTATTTTGTAAAAGCAACAGATCACTTTTTCCGTGTTTACAGAGCCTTATCTTACATACATACATACATACATACATACATACATACATACATACATACATACATACATACGATCACGTAGGCGACGAAAAAATACTAAACGACTACCCACTCCTAACACTAACACACTTCTCGACCCATCTTCCGTTGTTAACTTATCTAACGTCACACTCACGCACGACGAAACGCAACTTCTAGCAAGAGGTCTTACTTTTTGCCCCACTCCACGACAAATCAACTGGTCTGAGGTTAATGCAGACTTTGACGAATTCGCCCGTCGTTTACGCATTACAGAATTTTTTCATGATGACGTATCCAGCGACGAACCTAACCCCTTCCACCCTAAAAGTCTTTGGACACCCCCGACTAACAGAGACGATGCACTTAAGGTTATTCCTCACAATTGCACTGCGCATCCTTTCTGCGCATAATTTATGGCGTCATTTAGCGCGCCCACGTGCACGCGCATATTGAAAACATGGCGGATTTGCCTTGATATTGAGCGCTGTCAGTTGGAAAATGGCTATAGCTCACCAACGAGCATGGGCACCCCAACTTTTTTTCAGTCATTGTAATCAACTTATCATAAACTTTGTTTGAGGAAAGACTGATCTGATTCCTATTGCTGAAAATTGAATAAATAACGAAAATAGCAAGTAAACTGTGGTCTTTTCTATTTTGCCCTATGGTAACCATGTCAAGAAATTTGGTTGAAATTTTAATCAAGAATTCAAGTTTCTGTCTAAATCAAACTTCAAAAGTTTATTTGTGTCCGATACAATGCATTGACTCCAGTTTAATGCGTGTTCTCATGAGTCTCGGTCACAAAAATTTACAATTATTACTGGGAATGCGTTCTTGTAATAAGCATTAAATAATACCAAATTGGGTCATTTTCAATGCCCCAGTGCTCCTTAATGAGTATGAGCACCCCCCTTTTTTATTTTAAAATTGAACTGAGTTCTCATATGATAAATATTCAGTGGGCAAAGTTTGAACGAAAATCTATTGTCACTTAACGCTTTTCTAAATGCTGTAAAACGTGACTTGTCGACCTCCAAACCCAACCGCGTGTGTGACAATCTCCCTAAAACAGAACGTGATGCATTACGTCAACTTAAACAAAGACACGACATTATCATCAAGTCGGCCGATAAAGGATCGGCGACTGTGATAATGGACAGAATGTAACCGACAACTGAATAACCCAACCTTCTACGAACAACAAGAAAAGGACAGGACTGCCATGATACAAAAAAGAGTTGCTGAATACGTTAAACGCATGTTCAACGATAAACTTATTGATCAGAAAACAAAACAGTACCTTGTACAAAACGATCCCAGACCTGGACGTTTTTACATACTCCCCAAAATCCATAAAGTTAACAATCCTGGACGACCCATAGTTTCTTCCAGCAACCACCCCACAGAACGTATCTCTCAGTTTGTTGACTACTACCTAAAACCATTAGTTTGTACTGTTGCGTCTTACGTTAAAGACACTACTGATTTCCTTAACAAACTTGCCAACTTGAACACTATCAACACACTACTTCCCGACAATGCCATACTTGTCACCCTTGACGTCACTTCTCTTTATACCAACATCCCTCACAGTGAAGGTATTGAGGCTTGCCGCTTTTTCCTTCGCAAACGCAACGATAAGCACATCCCCACAGAAACTCTTTGTGACCTCATACGGATCATCCTCAACACGAACAATTTCACATTTAATAACAAACACTACCTACAAAAACACGGTACTGCTATTGGCACCAAAATGGCTCCTTCATTTGCCAACCTTTTTCTTGCCAAATTCGAACACGACGCGCTCACTAACGCACCTTATCTACCTCATACATGGCTCAGATTTCCAGACGATATTTTCGTTATTTGGACCGAAGGTTCAGAGAAACTGAAAGTATTTGTCGATTATCTCAATAACCTACATCCCACCATTAAATTCACTTGTTCGCATTCCCTCACTAATATTCCATTCCTTGATGTGATGGTCTCACTTAACGATGGTCTCATAGAAACCGACCTTTACACTAAACCCACTGACAAACATCAATATTTACTTATCTCCTAATGCCACCCCACCCACACTAAACGTTCCATTCCATATAGCCTTGCTAAATTTTCTTACAAGCTCTTGTAAATGTAATATTGAAAAAAAACTTCCGTTGGGGGTTGGGTACTTTGTTGGCATGTGATAACCCAGGGCACATTAAAATTTCAATTGGATTTTACACAAAAAACAAGAAAGCCAACACAAATTCAATTTGTACCGCAAAACTACTTTATTTAAATCCAATGTTTTAAATAAAACCAGGGGTCAATCGCCATAAAAATTGGGAATTGCTTGTCTTTTAACAAACAGGGTAAAGAAAACAATTCAGCCATATGTAGTTCCTTTCTTCTCTTAAACCAAGGGGGGGTCAGGGGGGGTATGAGGGGCGCCCGGGGGCCCATAGCTTATTAACCAACCTCCCCACTCAGGGAGTATTTACCCCAGCCGAGTTACCCCCACCCCCGGGGGGGATGGGCTATGTTAAAAGGCACGCACAAAAAAAAAAAGTGCTGTTGTATAGCAGTTACAAGTATTGGTTATTGCAAATTTGCATAGATGTGAAAAAAGCCCAAAAAAAATCTGGGCTGTACCAGTTAGTGGACAGCAGTACCTTTTCCCTAGGCTCAACTTTTGGCAGATAAAAAACTAAGAAAGGTTCCTAGTTAAAAAAACATGTCGCACTTTAAACAACCGTATGTTGGTATTAAAACTTTCTTTATTGTTGCATTTGCGCTTTGGAATTTTGTTCCCTCGCGCCTATGGGGCCGCCAGGCTATAATGATGAGGATTTTGAAATCGGGATTTGATAGGTTCTTACGTCGGGTATAAAGTTAGTATTTTTTCTTTAATGTTTATACTATTTGATCGTTTAGGGGAGGGAAAAAATAAAACAAAACCATAAAAATTAAGGATCAACATAAATAAGAACAAAATCAAGGGGAAAACTCAATAAACTTTCCATGCCATTCCCTCCTTTTTTTTACACTGGCGGGGATTTCACATTTGGCTCTCCGTGGTTCCAACTCCTGTGGGGAGAACAACAAGATGCTGGCGCACACTTGCGGTTGATAAAATACCAAGTTGTTACATCAGAATTTTTAGGATTTCTATTTTAATTACGTTACGGAAATTCATTAAGTGATGAAAATTTTAGTCAGAATATTAAGATCTTAACGGCGCGAGATCTAGTAGGTGTCTCAAGAAAGTATCTTTATTGCTGAAAATATTCTTGGTTGGAAGCAAACCGGCGGTCGACAGTTTACCGTAAGCTTATAAGCTCATAGCTTAATGTACCTTTTCATTTTAGGTGGGTTCTGTTTGGTGTCGTCTAGCAAACGATTTTCATTTGTATCCTTTCAGACAGTGTAAATCATCTCAAGTTTTCAGTATATTGGTATGAATTGGTGTGCTAACCTTACAAAAATTAGGAGTAACTGAGAATACCCTGCCACCGACATTAAGGGCCTGTTCACATGGAAGTGGGGCCCCAGGTAGGTGAGGTAGCCCACCTACCTGTGGTAAAAGAAAGCTAGCCTTCACATGCAAATATTTATAACCCTGGGGCGCTGGGTGAGGGTTCCTCCAATGCTTCCAGATTGTTTCTTTTACACCGGTGAGAACCTTTCTTAATAAGAAGCTCGTTCTTTGTCTAAGCTGTTATTACAGTCACTGCTCATTTCATTCAAGGGCTTTTCGGGCTCAGCGAGCCTTTCAAGGCCAAATTCATCCAAGATATCAATCGCTAAACTAAACATCGGCATATCTTTGTGTACATCGCCGACAGGCCCTGCTCAAAATCCTTCCCACTTAAGTGTACCCCTGAGGAAGGTTAGTCCTGTCTAACCGAAATATTGGCATTAAATTAATACATTTTTAGCCGTCCGGTCAGCATTTCAATTGGTTTTAATAATGGATAATGCCCAGCTAAACAACTCACCCACACCCACCTTCAGCATTCACATGGAGAAAACTTACCCCACCTAAGCGGGTTACCCGGCACGGCTGACCGGGCACCCGCCAGGTGAGGTACCCACCTCTCATGTGAAAGCGGTCAAGAAAAATGAAGAGATGGTATGGAGAGATTGGTAACCCACCAAGGCGGGGGACCTCACCTACCTGGGTCCCCCACCTCCATTGTGAACAGGCCCTAAGTCTACCACTTGTGCATTTATTTGTTTTAAGCTTAAAAAAGGACAGGATTTGTTCCTTTAGAGTTGCCAGTTCAAGATGTTGCTGTTTGGATTGTGTTGGTTGTCCATTTTTTTGCCCCATAAGAGTATTAAAACTTTTGTCATCCCCCGGTAGTATTAAAAACTTTACCCAAAAATGAGAAATTACCAAGGCTTTTATCCTTAAAGAATTGTCCATAACAACTCCGTGGGGCACATTATGTGGCACAGGATGGAGGAAAGATGTGGCGGTATTATTAAATCTCTTGGGGACAAGTTTATCCTGGGATCCCTTCCCTTTTTACTACCAATTCAACAGGGTGTTTCCAACCCAGTGGTAACGATAGTTGTATTTATTATTTGCCGGTCCTACTAAAAAACTGGTTTAGTTGGGACACTTGTTTCATGTTCAAAAAGTCTTTCATAAGGAAAAACCGGTTTTACTCCACAAACAAAAAACTTCGAATAAACTCCACCATCCTCTCCCTCTCTCTTCCTCCCCAAGTTCATGTGCTTTAAAAAATACTTCGAAAAAAAAACAACTGGTGGTCGAAGGGCCTCTTAGCCAAGTGTTTAATTGAAGACTCTAAATTCGTACAGTTTGTGGAAGTTTAACATTGAGATAGAAGGCATGTGTGGAAATGTTGTTCTCTGTGGTTTTTTTCGTGTGAAAAAATTGGGTCATTTGGTCTGTGTGTGAGAGGGGGGTTAGGTACCTTTTGTGGGAAGTGAGGCACTCAAGGAACCACCTATTTTGGCAATTGGTCCTCCATAGGTAACAGGGGGGTTTAGAAGAGATAACTTAACATTAATTATCCATGTCCCATGCAAGTTTAATAAGTTTTTTCGTGTTATTTTTTTCCCACCATGTGATTCACATGCACTCATGGGAGGGGCGACCTAAAAATTTTTATGCGATCCTGATATGCACTAAATTTTACACAAATCTTCCTTCTTTTACTATTGTAACCCTTTTAACTTCTTTTTTTTTTTGCCATGTATCGAGTTTAGGGTTCACATTTTAATTATAGTATTTATTATCGTTTTTGGCCAAAATTCCCTAAAAATCATTGTAGAAATTTCTATATTCTTTAAGATATTATATGTTATTTCTTGCAGACTACTTTTTTCCATTTTTATGTGTACACTTTTTTTTTGTTTTCATACCTTGTTTACTAATACTTAGTCTATTTTTATAAATTATCCGTAGAGTTTTTCGGCCCATCCAGGCGTAGTACCACCTAGTTTTTATCAGGATTTATGTTGTTCATGAGTGTCAACCCTCCTTAAATAGAAAGTAAATTGAATTAAACTGATTATTTAGGTAGGACCTCAGATATAGGTAATTAGTTGGTGGGGTGAAGGTTCCAAAACAAGGCGTCAAAAACTAACAGGTCCCTTGGGGTGTTCATCTTATTATTAGGTGAAGTTTTAATCTCAAACTACTATGGTTGGGGCACAGAGTTAAAGTGCAACAACATGGCACCCCTTTGTGTCACTGCCGCCCTGGACTATTCAATCTAAAAGTCAAGTGAACATCAAAAGCACACAGGGGGGGGGGGGGACCAGCATTATTTAACGTAATTGGGGAGGAGTTAATGTACGATAAGGCTTGCATTGGTAAGGGACTAAAGGGGGAGGATGGTCCTCCAATTCAAGGGCAAATAGTGGGCCTAAAACTGGGATCCAGTGTGCCTTCTCCCAGCTCGCCATATAGTCTACATCAAGACAAAGAATTAATGTTTTGTAAATCTAATTATGTTTGGGCTTTGTTTCCTTGGCTACGTTTTCTTGCTTCTGGTTGGATTTTCAGGAGGGAGAAAAGGTAAGTGTTGGCTTTCCATAAAGGCAAAATATACTTATTACTTAGCACATCAAAAGTATTTTCAAGAAGAGGGGATCTCACTGGTCCAAGAAACAACAGTTTACAATGTACCCACCAGATACTGCTTGTATGTCGTGTCCATCTTGTGGATACACAAGCTTGTTAACCAGTTACAAACACCGTGTGTCGTAAAAGTATGGGAAATTAGATTTCAGGTCAATTTGGACATGTAACTTGTCATTGTTTACCACACTCTAACTACATTCAAACCAAGGTAAAAATAACTTCATGGTTATATGAACACAATGTATGTGCAGTTTCCGAAAAGATCCACACCCATCTCAAAGGGCTATTAGAGAGGGGGGCCTCTTTCAAAATTTTTTGGCAGAATATATATGAAAGGGTAATAGAAGAACTGATGTGCCAAGCCAAACCAAAGTCTTGGAAGTAATATGAAAGTATGAAATAAAAGTTAACAAGCGTTTTTAGTTTTGCCTGTCTGTTTGTGTGGGACCATGTCAAATAAGACACTTCAA
This sequence comes from Platygyra sinensis, assembly GCA_019787425.1. Classification (NCBI taxonomy): domain Eukaryota; kingdom Metazoa; phylum Cnidaria; class Anthozoa; order Scleractinia; family Merulinidae; genus Platygyra; species Platygyra sinensis. The sequence goes on from JAHPZR010030755.1 coordinate 38,303, forward strand.
CAGGGCCTTGACAGTTCAACTTAAGTTTTAATCCACTTGCATAGTTTTGCCAGTAAGAATTTTCTCACTAGCAAACTTCTTTCCAAATGTTTGGGGACATCTACATGGATTCTAACTCGCAAAAACAACGTTTGCTAGTTGATATTTTTCTAACTCGCAGGTTATCAAAGGAAACTAGCATTTTGCGAGTTTTGCGGAGCGTTTAATTTCGAGCCCCTGTTAAAGGGGAAGATCACTTTGCACTAACTCTGTGTCAGTCACCAACAGTTTTCAGCTTTCTAAAGGCCATGTTTTTTCCTTATGAAATTAGTCTCACAAAGAAGCCCAAAGCTCAAAATTGTTGCCCCCATTTTGAACAGTACTTAGTGGCCAGGCTGTGTTTTTGTGATGTCAGTCTGTCCAGGAGATTGGGGTCCCAATTTGGCTCCCAGTAAGCCACTTAACTACCCACTCTGGGCGGGCTTATGGCAATTCTTGAGCTATATGTTTGAAGTCAACATGCTCCGAACTCCAAAAGTCATACATGTAGTGGTGAAGATAGTGAAGTGGATAATCGCTTGGAAAAAACACATTTTGCTGACCTTGGAAGGATGTAAACTAAGTCCGTTGAGGTTTTTCTCCTTCCTGACAATTTTGATTGGTTACAGAATGATGTCACATAAGCACACACCTGGCTGTCAAGTGCAGTCCAAAATGGCAGTCTCCAAAGTTGCCTTCTTTTAAGGACAAATGTCTTCAGGATAGCAAAAACATTTCAGAGGCTGATTACTTTGGTGAGTGTAAAAGCTGTTTTACTTGTTATATGTGAAGACAAAAACAGGTAAACTTTATGGAGTGACTTCTTTTAATTGAAATGTGTATCACATACATGTGTTTTTATTGCATAAATTGAGTAACAGGCCTACTATATAGGTCTGGAATAACCAGGTTTGCTAAGCTAAGCGTGTTTTCTATTCTGTTTTATTGTTGAACATAGGTGTTCTTGTATTAGACATTCAACTTAAGAGAGAGCCTGGAGATGCCTGGTCTGTGTCCATTTCACATGCTGCAGGAAGTTTTGAAAATTGGAATCTTATGGTTTTCAAGTAAACAATACATTCAGTTATAATTACATATATGTTTTCATGTCAGGCTCTTCAAACTGAGAAATCAGGATTATAGCTGCAAAGGGTTTTGGCATCCACTTGGAAGGAAATTAAGTAACTGTGCTTAGTTTAGGTTTTTTCCATTCAGGCTACATTTCTTGTAGTATGAGTTTGCGGCATCTGTCCGGGTAGAATACAGTACTTACTATCTTGAGAATAGTGCAGACATAATACACACACACAATAAGCAGATTCATTTTACACAATTTATTGACACTAATGGCCAGTCTGTCAAATTAAGAATGTGCCTTACCCTTAACCTTAAGTTTGTGCCACTGTATTTCACCAGCCCTGAGATTTAAAGGACAGGTACTCTTGACACAGGACCAGGATGCCACATTGAAGGTATTATTTAATGATAAATAAGAGTACGATGATAAATTTGACTGTATATTACATGAATTTCATAGAAATGTTCAAATGGGACAGAAATGATAATTAGATAAAGATAACAGAATTTCTGTTACAAAATTATGATCAAAGTAATAAAAAAGGACTACCCCCCCCCCTCCCCGGTAAATAAGAAAGGTGTGATTGTTACCTTAGTCATAGGAAGAGCCTACACAAGGTTGATCATTGGTACCATGTTTGAGGATTGTGGGAAGTAAAAACTGTTATCCTGTATTTTGTGGAAATGACCTGAAAGCAGGTTTTCTTTTTCACTGGAGTTTGTTAGTATCATTTTCATACACAAACTTCTTTACTCACTGGTCAGGTATTTCTGTCTAGATTCAGAATCACTGGAATGTGTTGAATGATGGGGATGAGGATGAAAAGCTGTGTCCAACACTTCTTTAAGAAAAATGGTTTGTTGGATGTTACCACAAAGAGGGTTTGAAGTAAATTTATTGCTTTTCTTAAAAAATTATTAATACTGGTATTTGCTAACCTAACAGATGTTAAACCCATTGATAGGCTTGTTTACCTGCTGCTTCTACTCGTGCCTGGTATACCCTCCCTGAGAAAGAGACGGCCTGGATGCTGTGAAGCGGGCAAACCATGTCTGTGAGCGTTAAAATTCCTAATTAAAATTCTTGGCGGCTGTTCTGTGCCAGCCAGGAAATGTCATATGATGACAGGTCATTGACAGTCCCCACAGGACTCCTACAGCTCGTAACATTTGTACCCGTGGCTGTTTTCACCACCTCTTCTTTTTAATTATTTTTGGCCTTCCAACCTTTTTTGTTTCACCACTGTTGTTACAAAAGGAGAGGTTTTTTCAAAAAACCAGTAGAGCAGAGCTGGTTTTATGCTGTGGTTTGCTCGCAAATGACACTGTTCCCCTCACAGGTTCACATCATATGGGTGGGTGTGCATCATGTCAAACACCATGGGTTTTTTTTTGTTTTGGCTTTGGTTTCAGGTGTCTTTGGATCCTTTTAAAAATCAATTTTACCTGGGCCCAGAGACTGGGTCACTTTCCCTTCAAGAAGACTACAGTACACATTCAATTTTGCTTGAGTATAGTTTCTCTGTTTGCATTATCCCTCGTCTTTGTTGACTTTGTTGTTATCTGACATTCTCGCACCACAGGATTCAATATAATTATCACGCATAAAGTATGTTGTATGATTGTTGTTATATATGCCGCTATGTTTAGATCAGGCAGTATTTCATCAGTTGGAGGTATTTGATTAGTGTCCCACTAACACAATCACTCTTCTTATCGCACAACTTCTTTGCTACTACAAGAAAGATAATTTGTGCAGCCTGCTCGATTCAGGCGCAGGCAGATTTGTTTTATTGGTCGAAATTAACAATGCCAGTCCACGCGTCTAGCTGTGAGTTCGGGGAGGAGCGCGGGCTCCCTTCCCGAACAGCGGCTGGTAATTGAGCGTAACCCATTGACTCCTGGGACTTTTTGCCAAAAATGCGTTTTTTTGGACATTTTGTTGGGCTTGAGGCTGGATCTCGGCCAAGTTAGCTTAATCTGGTTGAAAATGCATTTGTAACATGACAGCTAGCCCTTCTTGCCACTTAAATCATGTTTTATGAACTTTTGGCTCGGGCACGCGCAGAAATCAAAATTTTGGACGAGAAGGTGACCTACGTCTTTAGGCTTTTCGATTTTTGACTTTTTTCCCCTCCCCTTTTTCCTTTTTTTCTTTTCTTTTGGCTGCAGGGATTGACCTTTTACTGGGCTTGCTTGCGGTTAAAAACTTCTAAGAAGGGTCATCGAGGCGGCCAATTTTTACCATGGAGCAGCCAGGTGTAGTGGCAGGAAATTTTGCTCTGAGTTTTCACTCATCTTTTTGAGCATTTTTGTGCATATCTCAGGCTCCATTAGGCGATCACTCTGATCCAGGCATCATTGGAAAGATCTTTTCCTCCTGCAGAAGTTGAGTATAGATGATGCCAATTTGGCCAAAAATGATGACGTCAGAAGTGGAAGAAAGGCCAAGGTTCGTCACGGGTGGTTACGGGCAGCACAAGGAGTCATGGGTTAACTAGGTTATTTTATTACTGTCAGTAACTGTCAGTTACCAGCAGTCTCTTTGATAACAAATGTTTGATAGTATGATGTTATTAGTAAAGACATAAAGGTTCAAAACCTTCTTTAAAGTGTTATTAATTATTATTTTAATTTTCCTTATTTATTATGGCAAGCCAAGCATGACAAAAGTGGGTTGAGTTGAAAATCACCTATCGAGTCTCAGTGATCGATGTGTGAGAATGAGAAATCACTGTGCGAGATTGGAAAATCACTACGTGAGATTAGAAAATCACTGTATGAGAAATTAAAATTGCTATACGAGAATAAAAAGATGTCATGCGAGATCATAAGTACCAATCGAGAATGAAAAACTGCCATGCGAGATTGAAATTAACTGTTGAGAATGAAAAATCGTTGTGTGAGAAAAAGAAATCACCATTCGAGATTATCGATTGGTTTTTTTCTGAGCCGGTGATGCATAACCAGTCAGCGGAGAGTATTTTGGCGGTCAGTATAAAACATGGACTGCGGACTACGGACTACGGACTACGGACTGGGTATAAAACACGGACTTAGGTATAAAACGCGGACTAAGCATTAATTAGGGACTGGGTATAAAACACGGACTGGGTATAAAACGCGGACCGAGCATTACGGACTCGGTATAAAACACGAAGAAAGCTTCTACATTGAATAAATTCTCGCACGAACGTTTTCATAAATAGAAGCTATCTGTATAAATTATAGAAGTCTCATTTCCCGAAAGTTCCCGCTCATACAGGTTTAACCATGCTCAAGAGAAAATGATAGGATTTTCTCTTGCCATACTCGATTGCCGAAACAGAAATAGAAGACACTGAAAGTCACAAAATTGACGAGCTGTATGAATTTTCGAATGATTGAAGCCATGATTAAATGTTTTGAAAGATCAACAGTCGAGAGAATTGAGGAGAATTCGAACGACACGTCCCGCTGTTCATTTGTTCGATCATGTATTAAATAAATACACATACATACGGCCACGGCGAAATGAGGAACAAAAAGTTGATAAATAGAAGAAACGACATTACACAAGGATAGCAGCTCTGCACGCTTAATATCGCCTTGGAAAAGGAAGGGGAAAAAACGAAAAATAAATTTCTTACAACACAGGGTATTCGTATTTGGTCACCCACCCAAGTACTATCCCCGCCGAACGGGGCTTAACTTTGTTGAGCAGACGAAACATGTTGCTGTCCTTGTGGTATAGTGACTCCACGGTGGAAGCATTTTTTTAAAATTTCTAAGATGAGAAAAGGTATCAAAAAGAGAAAAAAATATCTGATACTGCATGGCTGGGAAAGTAGAGAATAAAAAGTTAGAGGAATATGCTTTGGTGATCGGACATGCGGCACTTTCGAAATAATTGCCTCGGTCTCTCGGACGAAGATAATTCGGTCTCACGGACCGATAACTTTGTGAATGTGAATGTTTTCAACAGCGTTACATCTCCTCATGTACTGTCTTACCGGAAATCGAAACTTTGCAAGAAAAGAAGAATTAATATATGAAACTATATATCGCAGCCCTCACCTCCAATGCCGGCTATCTTGGGTGAGTCACTATACCACAAGGACAGCAACATGTTTCTTCTGCTCAACAAAGTTAAGCCCTGTTCGGCGGGGATAGTACTTGGGTGAGTGACCAAATACAAATACCCCGTGTTGTAAGAACTTTTTTTCTTTTTTTTTGTCCCTGCCTTTTCCAAGGCGATATTAAGCGTGTAGAACTGCCATCCTTGTGTAATGTCGTTTCTTCTATTTATCAACTTTTTGTTCCTCATTTCGCCGTGGCCATATTTATGTGTATTTATTTAATACATGATCGTACAAATGAACAGCGGGACGTGTCGTTCGAATTCTCCTCAATTCTCCCGACTGTTGATCTTTCAAAACATTTAATCATGGTTTGAATCATTCGAAAATTCATACAGCTCGTCAATTTTGTGACTTTCAGTGTCTTCTATTTCTTTTTCGGCAATCGACTATGGCAAGAGAAAATCCCATCATTTTCTCTTGAGTATGGTTAAACCTGTATGAGCGGGAACTTTCGGGAAATGAGACTTCTATAATTTATACAGATAGCTTCTATTTATGACTGAAACGTTCGTGCGAGAATTTATTCAATGTAGAAGCTTTCTTCGTGTTTTATACCGAGTCCGTAATGCTCGGTCCGCGTTTTATACCTGAGTCCGTGTTTTATACCCAGTCCGTAGTCCGTAGACCGTAGTCCTAGTCCATAGTCCGTAGTCCGTAGTCCGTAGCCCGCAGTCCATGTTTTATACTGACTGCCAAAATACTCTCCGCTGACTGGTTATACATCACCGGCTCAGAAAAAAACCAATCGATAATCTCGAATGGTGATTTCTTTTTCTCACACAACGATTTTTCATTCTCAACAGTTAATTTCAATCTCGCATGGCAGTTTTTCATTCTCGATTGGTACATATGATCTCGCATGACATTTTTTTATTCTCGTATAGCAATTTTAATTTCTCATACATTGATTTTCTAATCTCACGTAGTGATTTTCCAATCTCGCACAGTGATTTCTCATTCTCACACATCGATCACTGAGACTCGATAGGTGATTTTCAACTCAACCCACTTTTGTCATGCTTGGCTTGCCATAATTTATCATTATTGTTGTGGACATTGCTTCAGCAAATGGGCAGCAGAACATCTGTGTCTTGCCTGTCGATCAGTCCGTGCACAAAAGTAGTAACATCTGGTCAAAATGATAACACCATTTCACTCTGGGATACTGCTACTCAATGCCGTAAACACATTCTGTTTGGACACACAGGTGCGGACAGGTGTTATATGACTGTTAATAATCATGTTCTACACTATATACTGGAAGAAATTTGTTACACTCATGGTACAGCTTTTAGGTTTATAATTTAAAGCTGAAATGCACAGTACATGGCACATAAACCAGTTCAAAGTCATCATCTCCCTGTAGGTTATTTCGAGACTGTTCACTTCACTTACCAGCCTGTAAGCTTCTTCAGAGAACAGTCCTAAGAAAATACATACAGAACACAACACAGTGTCCCAGTCCAGGGCTCGAACCTGAAGACAAGATCACTGAAGTGACAAGATCACTTTAGTGCACTAACCAGGAGGCCACCGTACTGTAATAACACATACAATGCACTTAACAATTATTAGGGTGGTTTTCAAAGTTGCAGCTGGGGTTGGTAAGTTGATTATAGTGTGCATTATTAACTTTAGATGATTGTACACATTTTTTCACTGGTAGTAAATGTGTATTTTTTTAAACAGGTGCTGTGACATGTACAGATGTAGATATGCACAAGATTGTGAGTGGATCTAATGACAGGACTGTCAAGGTAATGTCCCTTTTGGTTTTCAGTGCTTTCGTAGCCTGCTTAGCCTGATTTTATACGCTTTGAACTCATGCTGATTTGACAACTTTATTGACCTTCAATTCATGATAATGATGTAGATTCCTTGTCAAATGCTTGGCAGGATAAATAAAATCTCTCAGTATGTACAGAATGTAGAGTTTCTAGCTCTTGAGGTTAACATAATATTTTATTATATCAGATACAAGTGTTTTACTAGGAAATACACCTCATAAAATTCATATGAAACCACATCTGGGACTTGAGTGGCATATTTTCATTATCCTCACTAGTGAAGATATTTGATGATTTCACTGATATCAAGTTTGTCTCTTAAATTGTACTTAAATTCATTGGTGTATCATCAAAACAACTTCAAGTCTTCCTCAAAAGTCTTTGGTAATCTTCAGTAATCTTGGAATTGTTAAAAATTTTTGAAAATATGTTCAGCAACGTTTGGGTGACCTTCGAACAAGTTTTAGAGAATCTTCTGAAATCCTTGGAGAGTGGTCAGAAATTAATCTTCAGAAAATTGTCAAAAATGCCACCATCAGCATATCTATAAAATAAAAAGAATGTTACACATCAGCTTGAACATACAAATTTTATGTTCTTGTGGCCAGCAAGAGATATTATTCTTGCCACTCAAACATAAACTTCATATCTTCTCACCAGCATGTAATATCCCCTTTATAATGAGGAGGGATTGACTATGTAATTTAACATTATTTTGTGTTTTGTTTTCTCCTTATCACATTAAATCTTTCTTGCAGGTGTGGTCTTTAGAGAGCGGTGATTGTCAGTTAACACTTCCTGGTGATCATTCGTCTGGTGTGTCAAGTGTTACTTTCAATGACCAGTGGGTTATTAGTGGTGACAACTCGGGCGAAATCAAGGTAAATTGTATATATTGCTTAATAGATAACACACAAAACAGCAAACCACAATTTTGGGGCTTCACATATCACTGAATTGAATTCTTATAGACTATATTATAAAGTAAAATTAGTTTGGGTCCTTCAAGAAAGTGCAACATCCAACCTGTCTTTAATACATACTGGTAACCTGAATGAAGAAAACTATTAACAGAGTAGAAACAGATTGACAGATTTACTAACCCCAACCCATTATAAAAATAAAAATTAGTTTGGGTCCTTCAAGAAAGTGCAACATCCAACCTGTCTTTAATACATACTGGTAACCTGATGTGGAAAACTATTAACAGAGTAGCAACAGATTGACAGAAGTCAGATTGACTAACCGCAACCCTGTGTAGTTTCTTCAGTCTTGGTGTCTGTCTATGATCTGGCCCTTAATTGTATGTTTTGTCAATTTGGCTTCTGAATAATTGGCAATTACTGGTAAAAGTAATAATTTTTGTGGCATTAGAACATTTTTGTTTTCCATCTAGATTTGGCATGACAGCTTCTTGCAAATAATTCGGAATTAAAACACTTTTTGTTTTGTTCTTTATCAAGTCCTGTGTAATTAGCTAGTCTTGGATGTGATTCAAGGTGATGATGCAAACCTCAGTGCTGTTAATTGTCACATCATGCCTAGTCTCACTCAAATTATAACAATTTTTCTTTTTTTAAATTATTGTTTTTGTTCTCAAATTATCTGCAGGTGTGGGATTTTGCTGTAAATAGTCTGTCCATTTTACAGAGTCTAGATTTACCATCAGGAATGGATCAACAACACAGATTTTGATGTGACACAGAATTCTCAATAAAGATAGGAATACATTGTATTTATTCTATTTGGTCTCTTTCACATTCTGTATGTAGGTACTTTGTTGTAGATTAAATTAACATATTTGCATTTTTAAAAATTGCTTTTAGGCAAAAAAAATATTGTTGATAGTAGAATACGTATCTGTATTTATAGAACTCCAGATTTTTAGCAAATCAATTCTGTCAATTCCTTGTACTAAATTTATAATAATTATCATGTACACTTTACTATCTACGGTTATGATATTTTTTGTTGTTCTTGTTAAAATGTTTGTTTTCTTCCTTTCCACTCATCTATTGGAAAAACATTAATTTATTACCAGAAAAGGGTATTGAACCACAGGTGACATGTTCTGAAGAGGTGAATAGGTGAAATTACACCTTTCTATACACAAATTTGTGATTAAGGATACTGCTCAAATTATTTTGAATATTTCTTTTTGTTTCAACCACTAATTATATTTACTCCTAGTGCTATTTCCTTATGTACTGTTTGTACATTACAGTGCGTTTACTGAAACCGGGGCCGCCCAGACAATAAAAAGCAATCAGAAGGCAGAACTGAAACAATAGATTCCAAAATTTTCAAATCCAGCCAATCAAATGTCCAGTACAAAACAAGGAAATCTCAACTTGTTTGTTGACCGGTCATGTTTACGCGACTACGGTGTCGGTTAAATGTCAAGCTCAAACCGATAGTACTTTCATGTGCTTACGGCTTTAGGAATAATTATATGTTTCACTCAGTTTATTTTAGGTCGTTGGTCGATTTAGAAAAAAAAAGAGTTGTGTAAGGGTGCCACTCGTAATTACATTGCCAGAGTGCGAGTTGAATCAGTTGACGCGATGGTATAAAAAAGCCCTTCAAATGGTTTGAGAGCTGTTTCACTTGTGTGCAGATTGAAATGTACGAATTGGGAAGGGATTATTTTCATGTTTAAAATGAAACCTGGAATGAAGGGAGCCGAAACCAAACTTCAAGTGGGAAAATTGAAAAGCTCAATTCATACAAAATGACTCAGTTTTACATGTAACCTGAATTCTTTGTTCGAGATATGTTTTATTTGGCACCTTCATCATCTGCAGTTTCTGCCTGAGTGATTTCATACGTTGAGGCTTTGGTGACAACACGGAAAAAATTCGTTTGAATTTTCAATTAAGATCTATTTTTAATACACTGATAACCCAGAAAGGGGACACAAACCACAAAATGCAGGAACAACTGCTAAGACAGTAAGCGTAAAAGTTCTCCCGAGAACTGTGTGGCAGATTCATGGTCACGGCTGCAATAAATGAAACCGGAAAGCTGTGTAAAAAAGAAACCTGTACAAAGAACAAGGAGTAGAATTTATTTTGACGTGATACATTACTCTACAATTTTAAACAACAACAGTAACGATGATACTTTTTGTGGCTGTTTCAGTTTCAGTTTCTGTCTGTTCCATATGTGAATGAGAAACAGTTTTTGGGAGTTTATCACAATGAAAGTTAGTAACAAAATATCTTGCGGGCCGGCTACCTAGAAATTCAACGGTTAGATTTAACGATAAATATTTTGCATGTCAGCTATTTGTTACAATTTGACCGGTTGGCTTGAACTTCCTAAGCTGTTGGTAAAAACCCCTTCCAGCGTTGATACCATGTTGTTCTTGTATCCTGCAATGATCATTGGTAATTTCCAGTCTTCATTTTCATTAACTGGGATCTTATTGCAAAGTGCCTTCCTCAAGGTTAACATATCACGATCCAGAACAATAAAAATTATTCGATCGGTACCAGCATATTTCATAGCATTCTGTTTTTTAACCCTGGGTCTCATGACCGCAAAGAAGCTATTGGCTGCCTTCTCACAAGCTGCTTTGAAGCTTAGGATGTCACTGGCTGACTTCTGTTGCCGTTTCTCCAGATCCTTTACAAGACATTGTAATTCTGCCATCTCACTTTTAAATTCAGGGCCGGGTTGTTCGAAAGCCGGTTAACGTTAACCCAGGGTTAAACGTTAACTGAAGCATTACGTTTTCTTATTTGAAAATGTTTTTCGCCTCTAACGTTTGGTGTAGTTTGAGATTACTACAGGTCAAAACTGAAGGCTGAACAATATAAACAGCACACCTCACCAAAAAAAACAAAACTGAAATAAAAATTCTCGCTAACCCTGGGTTAGCTTAATTGGGCTTTGAACAACCTGACCCAGGGTGTTTACTTTGAAGGTTACAGGTACTAATCCCTCTGCAGGGTGGGTTTCTGCAGTTTCCTTTTGTGTGCCCTGGAAGATGGCAATTGGAACAGGATTTTCCTTGTTTTGGTGCCTTTTCCTCATATTCAGTTGCTTTGTGCTTCAACCTCGTAAGCTCGTTCTTTGCGCTCATGATTCTTGTTTGGAGGAACTCCATGTCTCCAGTGAGGTCCTCTTCTTTTCTATTTAAGAAGCCGGTCGGCGGAGTGGCTTGCGGGAAATATTCCACTGCTGGTTTGTTGGTGGTATGGTTTCGCAACAGGTGTTTCAACAGGAATTGTTGAAGAATTCTTTGCTTGTGTTGTCGTGTTCTTCGGTAGTCGTTCTATCTCTTTCTAGAGTATTTTCTTCTGTGCGTATGAAAGTTTACGAGGAGAGGGAAAAACACATCCAAATCAGAAGCTTCGACATACTTCATTGAATCAATTGTTGTAAACCCTCGGGCTTCGAAATCATTCGCAAACTACTGGAGGTTTAGCCCACTGGAAATAGAGCCAAGCCAACGAGAAACTTTGTTTTCTTCCATCCTGTACTCGAAGGACAGAAAACTCTCTGTGGACGTTTCTGAGAGCAGGAAAATAACTTGAACAAATATATCAAATGGCGAAAACCTTACCTGCGAAACCTCAACTGTCAAACTCGTAGCCAATCAAGCACTCTCACTGCGAAGGATTTGTTTGGCAATGCAAGAAGATTTTAGACCTCGGGGTAGAGAAGACCGTCCATATGGCTAAGATTTCAGTGGAAAAGGCAGTGGTAAAAGGTCATCATGTTTATTTGTCAGAAGTAAACGTTGGAGACATTTATGATTGTTTACCGGAGACTGGCAATGCACATGATCCTTGCGCAGTATCAGTGATAAATATGCAGCGTGGAAGCATAGTCGGACATCTCCCTACTGGGTTTTCCGATTACCTTTACAGCCTTTTCGAGGATCTGAAAGAAAACTTTACTGTTCTTTGGTATGTTTATAATGCAACAGTGCTTTTCAAGGTATTTTTTATTCACTCTTCATGTTGAAGTTACCTCTTGCTGCATACTTGAAACATCGAACGTCACAAAACGTAAATTAGTAGCCATATAACTAGTATAAAGCTCATTGTGGAACTGGAAAGACTGATTCACCTTTAATTCTCCCCGTCCCTTGTAAAGCATTAACCCCGCAAAGTTTAGAAAATATCATTATACAGAAGTATTCAGTTTTTGTGTTGTTTATTTTATGGCAAGATTACTTTATTTGTTGTTGTTTATTTGTTATTTGTTGTGATTACCGGGATTCCTGAGCCAAGTCGAGTACCATGGCCGTTTATGTGGCATAGAGGTGGAGGAATTATCATACCATGCCGATATATTGTTTTCTTTGAAAGACAACATATTCCAGATGTACGCTTTTGGCTACAGCAAGCTATAGAATTTATCCTAGGAGGTTTCATTTCTCAAGATTATGCAGATGATTGCCGATAAAATTTTTATACAGTACAGTATGAAAGCTGGCCAGTTAAGCGCCGTAAAGGACAGTATTAACGTAGAAAACAAACACTGTTATTTGCTCAAGTATATTGCTTTAATCTTTGGGTTCTTCATTATGTTATAACTTATCGCTGCACCATACAGTCAAGTCATTTAGAAAACTAGCCAAGTCTGTCAAAGCTTTAAGCCGTAGAGAATACTCGCAATTATTTTGTAACCAACTCAAAGAAACAAAAAACCTTGATCACAGGTATAATATGTGGTCCATGTGACTAGTACATGAAATGACAGGAAGCCAAAAACATTTGTCAGTTCTTGGTCAAACACAAGTCGGAACATGCGGTTTTCATGATTACAAATAGCCGCAGTGTCGAAAGTAAGCTGTAGAGTTTTCTGCAGAAATTCCGGAGCAGGCATCGGAAATAGCAATTTCAGTCTTGAGCCAGAAGCTGATTGCGCCGCAGGAAACATTTGACTTGATGGAAGCAAAGTTCACATGTATTTAGATGTGGAGAATACGGGGGTTGAAAAAGGAGACAAATTCCATACTCGTTTAGCATGGTGGTTAACAAGGGCTCAACAAAGTGTCCGTGATGAAATCCGCAGTTGTCCATCACCACTGTATCTCCTCTTTCCAGAACTTGTGTTCCATCTCCTCTTACCAGCTCAACGGCTTCTTCGAAAAACAGAAGTAATTCATTGCCATTTGAAGGACCTTCCAGGATATTCATGTGATCCATACCTCTCATAGAAGGTAGTAAGTTCACTGTAAAATTTGCATTGGATGCATATTTCTGACATTCAAAGGCTGGTGTTCCTATATAGCTATTTCCAAACGTGCGATTGCCAGTTATTTTTCGAACACTGCACTCGTCAAAAAAGCGAAGCGTTGCCGGATTAAGGTCACTTACTTGTTCGAGGTAATCATCAACCAGAGCAATATTTTCCACTGTAGTTGAATCCAGCGGGGTTACTTGAACCCTCTTATATTACATACAGAGATCGTTTTTGATGCATTTGGAGATCGCGGCTTTACTTGGAACATCCCCTGGCATAACCACTCTATCTAGAACCATTCTCTCTTGCAGTTCGGACAATTGTACACTAGGTTTTAGCAATTTTTCCATTTCTGTCAATAAATTCCATAACATCGGGAGTTATCTTTGTCCGCAGATGGACTGCTCTGGTTCTCGTCAGTTCTGAAATTTGTTGTTGCGATAAATTGACGTGATGTAAGTCGAGGACTCTTTCCCGGAACAACGATGGCAACCTTTTGCCGTCAACGTA
>JAHPZR010030756.1:0-12500 GCA_019787425.1 Platygyra sinensis
AAGGTGCCAAATAAAACATATCTCGAACAAAGAATTCAGGTTACATGTAAAACTGAGTCATTTTGTATGAATTGAGCTTTTCAATTTTCCCACTTGAAGTTTGGTTTCGGCTCCCTTCATTCCAGGTTTCATTTTAAACATGAAAATAATCCCTTCCCAATTCGTACATTTCAATCTGCACACAAGTGAAACTGCTCTCAAACCATTTGAAGGGCTTTTTTATACCATCGCGTCAACTGATTCAACTCGCACTCTGGCAATGTAATTACGAGTGGCACCCTTACACAACTCTTTTTTTTTCTAAATCGACCAACGACCTAAAATAAACTGAGTGAAACATATAATTATTCCTAAAGCCGTAAGCACATGAAAGTACTATCGGTTTGAGCTTGACATTTAACCGACACCGTAGTCGCGTAAACATGACCGGTCAACAAACAAGTTGAGATTTCCTTGTTTTGTACTGGACATTTGATTGGCTGGATTTGAAAATTTTGGAATCTATTGTTTCAGTTCTGCCTTCTGATTGCTTTTTATTGTCTGGGCGGCCCCGGTTTCAGTAAACGCACTGTAATGTACAAACAGTACATAAGGAAATAGCACTAGGAGTAAATATAATTAGTGGTTGAAACAAAAAGAAATATTCAAAATAATTTGAGCAGTATCCTTAATCACAAATTTGTGTATAGAAAGGTGTAATTTCACCTATTCACCTCTTCAGAACATGTCACCTGTGGTTCAATACCCTTTTCTGGTAATAAATTAATGTTTTTCCAATAGATGAGTGGAAAGGAAGAAAACAAACATTTTAACAAGAACAACAAAAAATATCATAACCGTAGATAGTAAAGTGTACATGATAATTATTATAAATTTAGTACAAGGAATTGACAGAATTGATTTGCTAAAAATCTGGAGTTCTATAAATACAGATACGTATTCTACTATCAACAATATTTTTTTTGCCTAAAAGCAATTTTTAAAAATGCAAATATGTTAATTTAATCTACAACAAAGTACCTACATACAGAATGTGAAAGAGACCAAATAGAATAAATACAATGTATTCCTATCTTTATTGAGAATTCTGTGTCACATCAAAATCTGTGTTGTTGATCCATTCCTGATGGTAAATCTAGACTCTGTAAAATGGACAGACTATTTACAGCAAAATCCCACACCTGCAGATAATTTGAGAACAAAAACAATAATTTAAAAAAAGAAAAATTGTTATAATTTGAGTGAGACTAGGCATGATGTGACAATTAACAGCACTGAGGTTTGCATCATCACCTTGAATCACATCCAAGACTAGCTAATTACACAGGACTTGATAAAGAACAAAACAAAAAGTGTTTTAATTCCGAATTATTTGCAAGAAGCTGTCATGCCAAATCTAGATGGAAAACAAAAATGTTCTAATGCCACAAAAATTATTACTTTTACCAGTAATTGCCAATTATTCAGAAGCCAAATTGACAAAACATACAATTAAGGGCCAGATCATAGACAGACACCAAGACTGAAGAAACTACACAGGGTTGCGGTTAGTCAATCTGACTCTGTCAATCTGTTGCTACTCTGTTAATAGTTTTCCACATCAGGTTACCAGTATGTATTAAAGACAGGTTGGATGTTGCACTTTCTTGAAGGACCCAAACTAATTTTTATTTTTATAATGGGTTGGGGTTAGTAAATCTGTCAATCTGTTTCTACTCTGTTAATAGTTTTCTTCATTCAGGTTACCAGTATGTATTAAAGACAGGTTGGATGTTGCACTTTCTTGAAGGACCCAAACTAATTTTTACTTTTATAATATAGTCTATAAGAATTCAATTCAGTGATATGTGAAGCCCCCAAATTGTGGTTTGCTGTTTTGTGTGTTATCTATTAAGCAATATATACAATTTACCTTGATTTCGCCCGAGTTGTCACCACTAATAACCCACTGGTCATTGAAAGTAACACTTGACACACCAGACGAATGATCACCAGGAAGTGTTAACTGACAATCACCGCTCTCTAAAGACCACACCTGCAAGAAAGATTTAATGTGATAAGGAGAAAACAAAACACAAAATAATGTTAAATTACATAGTCAATCCCTCCTCATTATAAAGGGGATATTACATGCTGGTGAGAAGATATGAAGTTTATGTTTGAGTGGCAAGAATAATATCTCTTGCTGGCCACAAGAACATAAAATTTGTATGTTCAAGCTGATGTGTAACATTCTTTTTATTTTATAGATATGCTGATGGTGGCATTTTTGACAATTTTCTGAAGATTAATTTCTGACCACTCTCCAAGGATTTCAGAAGATTCTCTAAAACTTGTTCGAAGGTCACCCAAACGTTGCTGAACATATTTTCAAAAATTTTTAACAATTCCAAGATTACTGAAGATTACCAAAGACTTTTGAGGAAGACTTGAAGTTGTTTTGATGATACACCAATGAATTTAAGTACAATTTAAGAGACAAACTTGATATCAGTGAAATCATCAAATATCTTCACTAGTGAGGATAATGAAAATATGCCACTCAAGTCCCAGATGTGGTTTCATATGAATTTTATGAGGTGTATTTCCTAGTAAAACACTTGTATCTGATATAATAAAATATTATGTTAACCTCAAGAGCTAGAAACTCTACATTCTGTACATACTGAGAGATTTTATTTATCCTGCCAAGCATTTGACAAGGAATCTACATCATTATCATGAATTGAAGGTCAATAAAGTTGTCAAATCAGCATGAGTTCAAAGCGTATAAAATCAGGCTAAGCAGGCTACGAAAGCACTGAAAACCAAAAGGGACATTACCTTGACAGTCCTGTCATTAGATCCACTCACAATCTTGTGCATATCTACATCTGTACATGTCACAGCACCTGTTTAAAAAAATACACATTTACTACCAGTGAAAAAATGTGTACAATCATCTAAAGTTAATAATGCACACTATAATCAACTTACCAACCCCAGCTGCAACTTTGAAAACCACCCTAATAATTGTTAAGTGCATTGTATGTGTTATTACAGTACGGTGGCCTCCTGGTTAGTGCACTAAAGTGATCTTGTCACTTCAGTGATCTTGTCTTCAGGTTCGAGCCCTGGACTGGGACACTGTGTTGTGTTCTGTATGTATTTTCTTAGGACTGTTCTCTGAAGAAGCTTACAGGCTGGTAAGTGAAGTGAACAGTCTCGAAATAACCTACAGGGAGATGATGACTTTGAACTGGTTTATGTGCCATGTACTGTGCATTTCAGCTTTAAATTATAAACCTAAAAGCTGTACCATGAGTGTAACAAATTTCTTCCAGTATATAGTGTAGAACATGATTATTAACAGTCATATAACACCTGTCCGCACCTGTGTGTCCAAACAGAATGTGTTTACGGCATTGAGTAGCAGTATCCCAGAGTGAAATGGTGTTATCATTTTGACCAGATGTTACTACTTTTGTGCACGGACTGATCGACAGGCAAGACACAGATGTTCTGCTGCCCATTTGCTGAAGCAATGTCCACAACAATAATGATAAATAAGGAAAATTAATAATAATAATTAATAAACACTTTAAAGAAGGTTTTGAACCTTTATGTCTTTACTAATAACATCATACTATCAAACATTTGTTATCAAAGAGACTGCTGGTAACTGACAGTTACTGACAGTAATAAAATAACCATAATTAACTCTGTTAGGTCAGCAAATACAATTATTAATAATTCAAACCTCTTTTTGTGGTAACATCCATTTTCTTAAAGTGTTGGAACAGCTTTCATCCTCATCCCCATCTTCAACACATTCCAGTGATTCTGAATCTAGACAGAAATACCTGACCAGTGAGTAAAGAAGTTTGTGTATGAAAATGATACTAACAAACTCCAGTGAAAAAGAAAACCTGCTTTCAGGTCATTTCCACAAAATACAGATAACAGTTTACTTCACAATCTCAAAAATGTGTACCTATATCAACCTTTGGTAGGTTCCTTTAGACTAAGTTAAAATCACACCTTTCTTATTTACTGGTAATCTTTTTTATTATTTTTATCATAATTTTGTAACAGAAATTCTGTTATCTTTATCTAATGATCGTTCTGTCCATTTGAACATTTTTATGAAATTCATGTAATATACATTGTACAGTCAAATTATATCATTACTCTTATTTATCATTAAATAATACCTTCAATGTGACATCCTGGTCCTGTGTCAAGAAGTACCTGTCCTTTAAATCTCAGGGCCTGGTGAAATACAAGGTTAAGGGTAAGGCACATCTTAATTTGATGGACTGGCCATTTGTGTTCTATAAATTGTGTAAAATTGAATCTGCTTAGTGTGTGTGTGTGTGTGTATTATGTCTGCACTATTCTCAAAGATAGTGCTGTATTCTACCTGGACAGATGCCGCAAACGGAAGAAACGGTAGCCTGAATGGAAAAACCTAAACTAAGCACAGTTACTTAATTTCTTCCAAGTGGATGCCAAACCCTTTGCAGCTATAATCCTGATTTCTCAATTTGAAGAGCCTGACATGAAAACATACATGTAATTATAACTGAATGTATTGTTTACTTGAAAGCCAATAAGATTCCAATTTTCCAAAACTTCTGCAGCATGTGAAATGGACACAGACCAGGCATCTCCAGGCTCTCTCTTAAGTTGAATGTCTAATACAGAACACCTATGTTCAACAATAAACAAAATAGAAAACACGCTTAGCTTAGCAACCTGGTTATTCCAATATATTGGGTCTGTCAGTACTCAATTTATGCAATAAAACACATGTATGTGGTACACATTTAATTAAAAGAGGTCAATCCATAAAGTTTACTTCTTTTGTCTTCGCATATGTTGTGGTTTAAATTTTTTTTTTGGTTTAATTTTTTAAACCAGTTTAAATTTTTCAAACTGGGTTGAAATTTTTCAAACCAGATAGAAATTTTCAAACCAGTTTATTTTTTTTTGTCAACTATCTATAAAAAAAGCGAAAATAACTCTTCACATTCCTCTATCCTATTCTCTCCTATTCTCGCTGAGTTCCTCCTGAGTTCTGCCAGCTTCTCTTCCCCTTCCCCCAAATATACTAATTAACAGCAGGTTTCACTTTTTTTTCTTTTTATCCCCTACTCACCAGGATTTGAACCGCCAACCTCTGGATCTGCTTCCCACTGTCATTACCACTTGGCCATGAAAGCACTGGATGCAAGAGCTCTCATACTTGTTTTAATTATCAGTTCATCACCCCAAGCCCCTCTCATATAAATTTTAATTTATTCATAAGTACAAATAAATTTTAATTTATTTATACATGAACTTTGTCTTAATTACTAAGAAGGCGCAATTCTAAATAAGTAGTTAGGTAGGCCTAATCACTAACCTGAGAGCTCAACCCAAACTACTAAGTCATATGCAAAGTTCCCAGCCTAACATCAAAGCTAACCATTCTAATTAAGTGCTTAGGCCTAATCACTAACTTGAGTGCTTAACCCAAATTACTAAGACACATGCTCACATTCTGCTCAAAATTGAAAATTAAACTGGTTTAAAAATTTCAACCCAGTTTGAAAAATAAGAACCAGTTTAAAAAATTTAAACTGGTTTAACAAGAAGTAAACCAAAAATAAATTTAAACCACAACATATATAACAAGTAAACAGCTCTTACACTCACCAAAGTATCAGCCTCTGAAATGTTTGCTATCCTGAAGACATTTGTCTTAAAAGAAGCAACTTTGGAGACTGCCATTTTGGACTGCACTTGACAGCCAGGTTGTTTATGTGACATCATTCTGTTCCACTCAAAATTGTCAGGAAGGAGAAAAAACTTCAACTGACTTAGTTCACATCCTTCTCAAGGTCAGCAAAATGTGTTTTTTTACAAGCGATTATCCACTTCAATACCCTCACAACTACATGTATGACTTTTAGAGTTTGGAGCATGTTTGACTTCAAATAATATAGCTAAAGAATTGCCATAAGCCAGCCCAGAGTGGTAGTTAAATGGCTTACTGGAAGCCATTGGGACTAAATCTCCTGGACAGACCGACATCACAAAAACACAGCCTGGCTGCTAAGTACTGTTCAAAATGAGGGCAACAATTTTGAGCTTAAGGCTTCGTTGGAGACTAATTTTATAAGGAAAACATGCCCTTTAGAAGCTGAAACTTTGGTGAGTTGCTAGACTTAGTGCAAAGTGATCTTCCCCTTTAAGTGTCTTATTTGACTGGTCACACAAACAGGCAGGCAAAACTAAAATGCTTGTTAATTTTTATTTCATACTTCACATTACTTTAAACACTTTGGTTTTGCTTGGTACATCATTTCTTTATTACCCTTCACATAATTCTGACAAATAACTTTGAAAGAGCCGTCCCCCCTCCCTCTTAGCCCTTTGGGATGGGTGTGGATATTTTCTGAAACTGCACACACATTGTGTTCATATAACATGAAGTTATTTACCTTGGTTTGAATGTTGTTAGAGTGTGTAAACAATGACAAGTAATGTGTCCAAATTGACTGAAATCTAATTCCCATACTTTTATGACACAGTGTGTTGTAACTGTAACAAGCTTGTTATCCACAAGATTGACACGACATACAGCAGTATCTGGTGGTACATGTAAACTGTTGTTTCTTGGACCAGTGATCTCTCTTGATATTTGTGGTAAGTTAGTTTTGCTTAAGAGCAACACCTTTCTCTGAAAATCCCACAAAGAGAACTAGAAGAACAAAGCAAATATTAATTAAAATAATTTGTTGATGAGCTAATAAGTGAGACACTGACCCAGTTTAGCCACTTGCCTAATGGGACATCTTCCTTAGTCTTAGCAGGCGAGCTATGTATTAACTCCTCGAATTACTTAAATAATGTGTCTGTACTTTTTTATTATTCCAGGGTGCACTGAACAAAGGTTGTTGCATTTAACTTGCATAAGTTTAATTAAATTACCTAATAAAAGAGACAAAGTGACTGTTCTTTTGGACTTCCTAATAGCTCTGAGTCTATCAGTTTTAATTCATTTTTGTTTAGAGAGGGTGACACATGACAATACAACCTGATAAACTAGTGGTACTCTGTGCTAAAAATTTACGGGTAATTATAATATAACTAAGTATAGAACAAGGTATGAACAATAAAAAGTTACAATATGAAAATATTGCAAGAAATAATATGTATATACATAAATATTACAATGATTTAAGAATTTGCAACGATAATAAATACTACGTCTAGTAACAGTTAATGTCACAGTTCCTTCGGGTATTATAGTAACAATAGCGACTACAATAACAAGACAACAAAAGACAATGTTTGGCGTAATGGGGGGAACACCACTCCGCAATCGGCGTGACAGACGACTTCATAGCGTGACTAAAGCCTAAACTTATCTCCCCAGCGCTCTTAAATACCCGCGCTGGATCGGACAAATTGTAGGCCGGTACAAAAGCAAATCAACGCGATCTAAAAGCCTAACTCTCCACGGCACTACGAGCTGAACCTCCGGCCAGCATCGTGCTACATAATGGAACGAGTGTAGGCAGTAAAAACAAGCTCAAGCCTCCTTATCTCCCCAGCACTACGAGCCGACTCCGCCGGCACGTGCTGGATCGGACAAGAATAAAGGCAGATAAAGAGCGTAACATAGCATAGCATGAAAAATCCAAGCTTGGGGAAGTCGCTGCGAGACTTAACCGAAAGCGATTACCGAGAGGTGAACCCAAATTTTATTAAATGCAACCACAACAACCTCCAAAGGGAGGGTAGGGTGGGAATAAAAATGTTTCTAACGTAAAGGTACTCCTTACAGTAGCTAAAAGAGCTTAGAGAATGACACTTTGGACTATGCCAGCACTTTATACAGAGACTGATGTCTAACACTAAACCAATGGCGATTAATGTACCATCGAATACAAAAGCTTGTTCAATGCTTTAGCGAGACATGAATACGGCTAGTTGTTACTTTTAGCCATACAAAACTAATGATATATATGAAGCCGCCAGTATTGCAACATGGACACAGAAATGCCATTGTATTTACCAAAGTATGAATGCACATTCACCAGAGAGTATGAATGTACATTCATGTCTCGTATTCGTTACGCAATGTAAACAAACTAACGTGACAGTAGAACTTAAGGATTAGCATGTCACGCTCCATTAACTGCGTTTTACAATGCTGTTGTAAAACTCTATTATCACTAAAGCTGCCCCCGCTTTCTTTAATTTCTGCTGATTGAAAACAATAACATCGAACATTATTGTATGAACTAAAATTTTAAATTTTTTATAAACTGTATCACTCATACTGCTTAAGTAACTACTTAGGCATCTTACCATAAATATGATCCAAAGAATCAACTAAGCTAACTAAATTAAACCAACACATTCTGTTTAACTCATTCTTATCACGTGGAATTCTTTACTTAATACTCTCACGAAATGGATTCTGGAAAAAAATATCAAACCACTCTTTTGTTATAGTTTGATACTGAAACAAACCATTTGTCTTGATATACGAGCAAACGTATCTCGAAAGCAGAACAGAAGTCAAGATTTTTACCGATATATAACAACAAGTATCGCGGTTACAGTCACCACATATGCAAATTAGAGTAAAGCATTTGGATCCCTGCCAGTCACCCAGCTGCACATGGGCTCTACGTCACGTAAGATTACTCA
This sequence comes from Platygyra sinensis, assembly GCA_019787425.1. NCBI lineage: Eukaryota > Metazoa > Cnidaria > Anthozoa > Scleractinia > Merulinidae > Platygyra > Platygyra sinensis. The sequence continues at coordinate 8,689 of JAHPZR010030756.1, forward strand.
GCGGTAGAAATAAGTGATCCAAAATAAACGAGATGTCAAAGGTAAAACTGACGATCGGAAGGGTATTTAGCCGGGTATTTAGCTATTTAGTTGCAACTGAACCACACTGGCCTCGAATTTCTAGTATTAATGACTCACTCCTAGAAATTCTGTGACAGTTGAACCCCGCTATTTCGAAGTCCCAAGGGAAATGGGAAAAAGTTCGAAATAGCGGGGTTTCAAAATAACTGGGGAAGCGAAAAATTCGTAACAATAAAACACTTTATTTAATAAAATACAGTACAGTTTAATGAAACTGTACTGTATAACAGTTACTACTCCAACATAGCGTCGGGCTCGGTTACTATTCCAACATGGCATCAGGCTCAGTTACTATTCCAACATTTCGTCGGGCTTGCTCGGGTGCTCTCGTTCGGGCCGACTAATTACGAAGAGTGTCTACACCTGAGTGACAGACAGACAGACACTCACACAGTAATTATATGTCGGATAACTTCAGCAGATGCTGTTGCATTGAAAAATCTTTGAGTGCTCTGTTGCTTTTGTTTCTTTTTAAATATTTTTGACGAATGACAAGTGTCTTGTTTGCCCTCGAATCTTGGCTCCTTCAACAGCAAACAAACTGTAGCGTGAGAGAGTCTCGATTGCTTGACGGGCCTCACTCTTAGTTGGTCGCTTGGGAGTTTCTTCTTGTACTCTGTTGTTGACAAGTTCGAAATAACGGACTTGATTCAAGGTGTAGGGAAAGAACGATTACTTCGAAATAGCGGGGACTTTGAATTAACCGAGTTCGAAACAGCGGGCTTCGACTGTACTTCAGAATTTCCTAAGATACCCTCTGAGCTGTTTTTCTCCTAAAATCTATCTTCAGGATCTTTGAAAGCGTCTTCAATTTGCATTAGATCAAAATCTTAGGCATTTCGAAGCGAATTTATTAGGCAATGAGACGGCAAAAAACAGACGCGTTTCACGGACGCTTGAAGTCGAGATCTGAACCAAGGACAAAGCTCGTGGCAAAGACACCGATCCCACAAGTCCTCGTACGTGCGTGTCTCTTTGCTGGCCACCCATGACCATTTGCGGGAAAAACGTTGATGCTTTGCGGATGTGCAAGCAATCAAATCGAGATTTTTTGCGGCTACACAATCTACCGGAAATCCTACATTCTCTCTTCTCCAGTCTCTATATTACGCGGGGAGTCCTAAGGTGCCTCCTCTGGTTTTTGGCCCTCTGGGGCCAAAAACCCTGCGGGGACAATAATTAAAATTAACCTAACATACATGGAAAAAAAGAATAAAAGTTAAAATATAAGAGATTGCAAAATTAGTGATAGATCATATTAGTCATGAGTGCATCTGATAATGTGAAAAACAAAACTTACTGCTGGATGGATATTAATGTAGTCCTTACCTTGTTACTATGGAGACCAATTGCCAAAACATTTCTTGAGCGCTCACTTCCAAAGTCTACACAACCAATGACACTTTCACAGGAAACAACATCAAATGACTTCTTCTCAATTAAACTCCACAAATGTATGAATTTAGAGTCTTCATTAACACTTGCTAAGAGGCTTCGACCACAGTTCGATATTTTAAGCAAATGACTTTGGTGAGTTCAGTTTGTTGTGGAGTAACAGTTTTCTTATGAAGACTTTGAACATGACAGTGTCCACTAAACCAGTTAGACCGCAATATATACAATTCTTTCCACTGGGTTGGAAACACCTGATTGTAGTAGGAGGGATCCAGGATAAACTTGTCAAAAGATTTAATAAACAACTTTCTCCATCTGCAAATAGCCCAGGAGTTGTTGAATTAAGGAAAAGCCTTGGTAATTCCATTTGGTAAAGTTATACTCCGGGGATGAAAAGTTATACTCCATGGCATGAAACAAACAAACAAACAAACAAACACTTGACTGCACTTTAAGGACAAATCTGTCCTTTTTTAAGCTTAAAACAAATAAATGCACAAGTGGTAGACAGGGTGGCAGGGTCGGGGGCACTTTATTCTGCAGTTGCTCCTAATTTTTGTAAGGTTAGCATATCAATTCATACCGAAGTACTGAAAACTTCAGATGATTTACACTGTCTGAAAGGATACAAATGAAAATCGTTTGCTAGACGACACCAAACAGAACACACCTAAAATGAAAAGGTAAATTTACGTATAAGCGCTTACGGTAAACTGTCTACCGGCCGGTTTGCTACCAACCAGAATACTTCAGAAGATTAATATACTTACTTGAGAGCACCTACATAGATCTCGCGCCGTTAAGAAGCTAAATATTCTGACTAAAATTTCATCACTTAATGATTCCATAACGTTATTAAAAAATAAAAAACCTAAAAATTCTATGTAACAACTTGGAGATTTATATTTATCAAACGCGAGTGTGCGCCACCATCTTTGTTCTCGTTCCCAGAGCCCCCTGTCTTACACAGCCGGCGGGGCCTTGGTGCGAGAGCCTCGTTCCTAGGGTCCTCTCTCTATCTCGCGCGAGAAAGCATAGTTAGTTTGTCCCCTCCATTAACTATGGAGAAAGTAACAAAAAAAATCTTCAGATCGAGGAACAAACGCCATGATAACAACCCCTTCTCAACATCCACTTACCGCAAGAAAACTTTCATTGGACTTTATATAAGACCAGAAGCATATCTCTACAACGCCAAAAATGATCCCCGACGGCAAATGGTCCCTAAACTGGACCGCAAATGATCCCCGGTGTGGACCTCCCGCCGGTAAAAAGAGGAATGCTTGGAGTTTGGTTTCCTGGATTTTCTTATTTATTTCTTAATTATTATTTTTGTTTTATTTTCATCACCTAAACGATCAATTAGATAAACAATAAAGAAAAGATATACTTACGACATAAAGTCTACTCCGACGCATGCGGTTCCTCCCTCGAAAGCATACTGCCATCAGTTACGTACGGTCTGATAGTGTGGGGATCGTGCAACCCGTGACAAGACGCACTTAAACAACCTGGAGAAACTCCATGCAAAGGCTGGACGAATTGTTTACGGATTGCCATGGGACATAAGTGCTGAAGATGTATTAACGCGAACTGGATGGGACAGTTTGGAAACAATGTACAAAGTGCGACTAACAGAGTTTGTCTTCAAATGTATGAAAGGTTTCACCGTTACGGAATTTAAAGATCTATTTGTACAAAGGAATTCAGGCCGTAGAAGAAATGAGGACATCATTCTTCCCAGACCTGAAACAAATTTTATTAGGAACTCCATACGTTATAGAGGAGCAATTGCATGGAATAGTTTAACGAACAAGGAAACAACGGCTAAAACCTTGAAAGATTTTAAACGCTGTCTTCGAAAATTTGACACCGATGAAATGAACTTCGAACCTATGTTAGCTATAACTAAAAACAGAATCCCTAGGTACAAATATTTCTGACAGGTTTTATTTTTAATTCTTAATTTTAATTGTATATATGTTTTAGTAATTTTTATTTCTCCGTAATTATTGTTTGCACGACCCCACCAGCAATGCTGATCTTTTTATCGTATCAAAATAAAGTTATTACTGTTACTAATCCGATTTGAAATCCTCATCATTATACTGCGCCATAGGCGCGAGAAACAAATGAAAGAACATGCAAGTGTTAATACAACAGTAACAGTGTTCGCGGCATGTTAATGACCTTTTAGTTCTGCAAATAAGCTAGGACGTCTGCTTCCCAACACTACAAGCCAGTTTGGCTTTTCACATCTGCAATTTGCAATACAATACTTAAGCAATAGAGCACTGTTTCCGTATTTACATAGCCTCATCCCCCTGGGGGGGGGG
>JAHPZR010030756.1:15000-27500 GCA_019787425.1 Platygyra sinensis
AAAGCCATTTTTATTGAGAAGTTTCATTTTTAATTACCTCCAGGATATCTTGTAGAATATCCGATATAAACCCTTATAATTCAATGCCATCGATGCCATAATGTGCATGTTCCTTGTGTGGTTCGTAGACAGAACTTGGGCTGCCTGTGTTCAAAGTTCTGAGGAAATGTAACAGCAAGTTTGATTGTATAGTCTACGAGATGTTGTACATAAACGACATCAAGCCTTCTCTTCACACGCAAACCGACTCCATTCGCGCCAAACTGTTTACTCGACACTTTTGTACATTTTTTATTATCATTATTATATATATTTTTTCTTTTTGTGTTTCTTACCTTGGGGATTATACCCATAGGACCCGCAAACATTTTATGTATTTTTTCAAATATTATATGTTCACTTTACACCTTATACTTTTTCACTTTCAAGTTAACTTAATAATGGCGTAACGTAGCGCCTTCGTTTGCTTTTACAAATGTGCTTTAAAATTCTTTCGTTTAACTTCTTGATCATTTTCAAGTTTTCAAAATCTCTCCTATAATTATCTTGTTTCTGTAATTAATTAAGGCCGAGGTTAACATAAAGGCCGTATTTTGGCTTGGCCGATTATGGTTTTAACGCAAATAACTCGTTCACGTTTCAAGAGGTCAAAAGTCTTTCTGCTCATCCCACATATCTACGTTTTGGGCTGTTCTATAAATCTTTGGTTATTTTTAGGTATATTTGGAGAAAAATAGTTTTTCTCAAAGGATTAGTAAAATCGATGGAAATAGGAAATTTGAAAAATTCGATGTTGTTTTAAAATTAGAATTTTTAGTTAAAAATTCATGGACCTACACCAATCAGTTTTCCACCTAGGGTGCCCTTTCGGGGGCAATCAACTGTCTGGTGGTGTTCCAAAACTGTTTTCTTTTCTTTTAATCCCTCTTTAAACTTCCTAAAATTCACTTAAATTCAGGTAGATCCCCGCCTTAAATATATTAATTCCTCAGTTGTTTTAAATTTTCAAACTTTGTTTTTTTAAGCTTCACGCAAGGCTCAAACGCAGATGGACTGGCACTGCGCCTCTATTAAGCTGCAAAAAATTGTCTTTTTTCTCCTAAATCACGTCCAAAGCAACAAAACAAATTTGGGTAGATTCTGAAAGAGCAATTATCTTCTTCAATAGGCCACGTTCGATATATCAATATTCAAGCATGGCTCCGAGGCTTTCGAGTCAAAATTGCTAATTTTTAAAGTTTCTTTTGTCTTTCAATTTCCAAAAGAGACTTGGAAACAAAGAAAACAATACCAAATATAGAAGTTTGACCCGAAAGCCTCGGAGCCATGCTAGAATATTGATTTCGATCGCTGCGAAAAAACAAGAAAACTTGAATAGAACTGTTTCTTTGTTGGAAAAGTTGACAGTGCGCAAGTCACATTTTTAATCTGTTCTAAGAATGCCGCAAATCGGGCTAAAAATTAGTGGTTTCAGCTAAGGAAAGATTAAAAATTTCCATATTATTGAGCCATCTGTGGGTTTCAGCGATAACTTTTATAAAGCAAGCACTTAATTTACAAATTCATGCTGAACAAACACTGCTTAGGTACAATTGTTTTTCTGGAGCTTGAACATGAATGCGACCACTCGTTAACTGACAGAAAACCGGAAAGTATGGCCTATCTAGCAGATCTAGTAATCTAGCGTACTTTGTTTTGTGAAAATGAACATCAATCTGCTCTTCTCGCAAAAGCGGAAAATTCTGCCAAAGAATAGTAAATTAATGTATGACAGACCCTTTTTAAATAGCCTGGCAATGACGGTGCGTAAACGTGTAACTACAACAGCCTGAAGCAGAAAACTTGGGTTCCATATTTTCTTAGCCATTCTAAAAGACTTAGCAGACATTCAAGTTGTGATAGCTTCACATACCGTGCTGAAGCAAGGGTACTTTCTAGCCAAGCTTATGATAAGGAGTATTTGAGAGTACACAGAGTTGTCGATGGCCAATTTACAAAACTTAGAGCGAACAGTGCTTATGGCTGTAGTCGGATTTTTCTCTTTGATTCTCACCATTGTTTTGCTTTGCTTCTGCCTTTTCACTGTCTACAACTGCTTCTACAAGAGAATGGCACAAGATTACTTAAAAAGAATGGAATCAGAGCTGACTCAAACTACAGATATTGAGAACAACGCTTTTCTCCAAGAATATGATGAGATTTTAAACGGCAGACATGAGCTGATGACCAGGATCACTAGATTGTGAGTTCTTTCACAGTACACCGAGTGGTGTACGTTTTTATTGGTTTTTCTGACTGGCAATTTATCATCAGTTTTGATCAGTCTGACAAGCACAGAAAATTACTGATGTGGCCACTTGGACTAAATTACAGTATAGCATTTTTATACTGAGATAAAAAGACAGATTTTCAGGTTTTCCGTTTTTAATATTTTTACAATGACTAATATTTATTGAGTTGGTGAAATTGTTAGCGCGAAAGTTAAGTATGAAAACACCGGCCCTAAGACAAGAACGCCGGTTAACTAGATTAAAAAAACTCCATAACAAAAAATAAAAACATGAACTAACGTCATTGCGTATGTTTCCAATGCGGTGTTGATTATCGAAAGCTCCCGAGATTAACATCACACACAACAAACGACTGATCTCGGTTAAAAATAAGAAGTTAATTTGCAATTTTTACTCCATTTCATCACTGAACAATCTATAGCGGATTGCTATGATTGAAATCAGGGGAAAAAGTTTTTTGCCTGTCATTTCGCAGAGATTTTGGAGAATTTGGTTGAATTTTCCTTGAAATTGCCTTTCATTACTGATCAGATGCATTTGCAGTTAGCATAATACATTCGGCTTTTTTTGGAATTCCCTCAGTGTGTTGTTATTCATGTTATTTAATTTATTTTATAGCTGGACTTAATTCATTCGCGACTGTCAGAGTCAGTATGGCAAACAAAAAAAAGATCTTCCGTCTGTTTTCGAGAAAGCAAGGGTTTTACATACTTTTGCGAGGAAAACAGTAGTCAAGTTACAAACGTTGGAGTGAGAGTAAAAGGGTTACGTTTGCTACTTCAATGTATTATTCAACTACCAGGGTCCGTACAGGGCCGTTTTGAAAACCACTTTATGTATAACTAATATTGTTATACCTCCCAACTCAAATACGTTTCCTGATTGGAGGAGAACGTGTCACGTGCCATTGGTCAAAAACTCAACGACGCCCTAGGGCGAACAAAACTCAATGAACTCAATGACGCCCTAGGGGACAACCTCGTCCCCAGGGCCTTCTCCTCGACGATTTTCAAAATCGTCGAGGAGAAGGCCCTGGGGACGAGGTTGGCCCTAGGGAAACAACACCTTGAACTTTGGACTCGCACGTGATCAAGTTGTGCACCTTGAAACCGCGGGAAATTTGTGTAGTCGGCCTGATGTTGAAAAGCCATTGAAGTAGGACAACGTTTCTCATTAGAGACGGCATTCATTATTCAAGAAAAGGGATTTATAGTCGCAAAAACATATCATGCAGATTAACAAAAGGGAAAATATGAACGTTTTGTCTACAAGCTTTTGGTTTGGCGCCAAAAATGGGTTGCCCACGTTCGTCAACTCGCTCGTCGATCGCCGTCGCCAGGTAGGAAAGTATTTGTGTAATTTACAACAAAATATGCTGCTCTTGATCAAATCAAACTCAAAATGCTCGAGTAAAGCATTAGAAGACGCCAAAGCAACTTTAGTACTGTCTATATTTTTTGTGAGATGCAAAGAAAAAGACTGCAGGCCAGGTTGGTTTTGGCAGCCGCTCAATTTTGCGAGTGCGGCCAGTGTATGCAATGGCGCCAAGCGAATCATTTTTTTTCGGAGCTTTTTCTATATTTGAGTCGGGAGGTATAACAAAACACTTAATGACTGGCCCCTCGGGAAACAGTGAGTTTTGTTTCCCCTCGACCTCAATGTTCCCCTCGGCTTCGCTCGGGGAACATTGAGGGTCTCGGGGAAACAAAACTCACTGTTTCCCTTGTGGCCAGTCATTAAGTGCTTATTACCATTATCATTATCATAAATGGGGGGGGGGGGGGTGGGGGTGGGGAGATGATCATAAATTAATATTTCTCTCAATACATTCAATATCTCACGAAAAGGAAAACAAAGCGTTTGAAAACTTCGAAATGACGACAACCCTTCGGTAACTTTGGAAAAAGATTTACTGATAACATCAAAGATACTTGACAGCGTGTCTATGTTCACATTTTGAGTAATTAAATTCCCCATTTGTCTGTAAGAAAACTAGAAAAACTGAAAATAAGAATACCTGTCTCATATCAGTTTTATCATCCGCCTTTAACGGAGTTTTAAAGATTCCGAGTCCTCAAGGAAAAGGCGATTCTGAGAACGAAGGACGTCAGAGAAGCCATTTTCGAATCCATCCGCACCAAAGCGAGGTCTCAATCCCAGGAACTCGCTTGTTCCTTTAGGATCGAGGGCACCGGAATCAGAATGTGGAGACTCGGGTTTGCCATTATATTCATATCTTGAGCATGCTTGAATCACGTCCAATTAAGTTTAAGTCTATTTCTACACAATCACCAGTGCATGGCTTCTAAAACATCAATATTTTTTCTCGTGTTATGTGGAATTTTCATGCTGATTTTCCTCGTGGTTCTGTCCTTCCTGCTTTATTTGTGTTCACGAAAAGCATGTATCGTAAAAGCCATTGAAATCGTTCACACAGAAGAAAGACAAGGCAATAATCACCTTGAAATGCTTGAGCAAGAAACAACTCTATCATCACATGCGATACAGAACGACTGCTACACTCCCTCAAGCACGGTCTATTCAGCCACAGATGAAGGAAAAGTAGAGGAGACCATTCTTTAGGAAGAATACTTTAATACAACAACAATCACCATCTCTCTGGAGAATGGCAAGATTGAAAGAGAGACCAGCTGTACAAACCGGTCATTACCGCCGCTAATGTTTACAGTTTTTGGTCTTTTACACAATCTATAGGGCTCTTTATGAACAGGAGAAGGTATTTTTGGAGATAATCAGAGATAAAGTACATATATACGGCTCTATACTAAACATCTCTACCATCATAGTAAAGGTAAATAGAAACACGTCTACATGGGAGTGAGTCTTGACACGCGCCGATATTACAAACTCGAATGACTAAACTAGTTTGACAGCGGCAGCTGTGATCCTTGATGGTTGAAAAAGTAAATTAACACTTTTTATATAAAAATCAAATGAAAGGACCTCAAATTCTCCGATTCGAAATTTGTGGCTTTGTACAATCTGATCAGATAACGCAAAACTGTCACAAAACATGCAACTAGTCGATTTCGTGCACGCTCCGCCCAAGAACGTCAAGGACAGATTTACTTTTTTAATTGTTCAACTTCCGCGGTGAGTTTATCTGTGGAAATCTCTTCTCTTAGGCTAACAAAGAAAAAAAATTCTATTTCCTGTTTCTACCAAAATTCTCTTTAAGAATGGACAGAAATTTACTGCTTCGTGCACGAAAAAAAACTTTACTTTGTAGCCAATAAATTTATTTGACATGTCTCAGTCTTACCACTTCCATGCATTTTTTTTGTATGTTGCATTTGGTTCCCTTAATAATTGTCTCAATTCTTGTTCTGCTTTCTCGACGATGAACTGATATTTCATCGAGAAATTCAATGTTAATCACTCAAACGAGTAAAGTTTAAACCGGCCAGCTCCTGGTGAGGTTTTTTGAGAACTAGGCCTATAGATTTGAGAAACAACATATCATTTTTCAATTAGACCACTGATTTTGGTTTGTGATCTATAAAAACCTCGGCACAGCGTAATTACTTTTAAAATATTATTGGCAACGACCAAAGCATCTTTCATTATTAAGACTTTAAGGTACTAAAACGAATATTAACATCGATGAATAAACTCGTGTCTTACCAGAAGTTGAGTCTGTTTTCTCTTTATCTTTCTGGCTGTTTTTGGTAAATAATTAAAGAAGCAAAACAGAAGCAAAGCAAAGCAAAGCAGAAACTGAACACGTCAATCACTCTATGAAGAAACTAATTCGACATTTATATATTTCTAATTTCAACTGAAATCAGTTCAAACAGGCCGAATTTGAAATTGATGTTCTAACAAGTCGACAGCTAATCATTTAACCATCTTCATAAAGTAAAACGAACAGTACTGAGTCTACTGGCGGGCAATCTGGGCAGTTTACTGGCAGTCTACTAGCGAGCAATCCGTGTATTTATCCAGCTAGTCATATTTTTTAATCCTTGTTGTCTTAAACGAATTGTGCCGGAAAATCTGTTATTTCATCCTTGCCATCGTCGCAATGAAGAACTTCCATTTCAAATACTTCATCTTTGTGGTTTCTCTTTTGTCTACGGCAGGGACCTTCCTTGGCAATAAATCCCGAATTAAGAAGCTCTTGCTGATCCTCGTCTTTCCTGCGAAGCCATAGTAAACAAAAAGTACATCCCACAATCACAAAGAAGATAACAACAAAAAATATGAAGACCCCAAGTAACACGGAGAGTGCTGCTGTTTTCGTTAATGTTGTCATTCTGCAATTATTTTGATAGTGGTCGCGGAAAAGGAGAGCAAAATTCGCCCGCGCCAAGTGACATACAAAAGCGAGCACAATTTTCTGTTCCGCACTGCAGTTGACGTATATGCCGAGTTAGCGATACTCAGGGTTTGCAGAGAGACGTAATGGCCAATTTTCAGTGAATTCGTTTCGGCTTCAGATGTTGTTTTAGCGCAGGAAGTATCTAGCTGCTAGTAAAGGGAACTAGATTTGCATCCCAATATATAATATCTTACAATAACGGACCCTTCAAGTTCGGAAATAAATTCAAAACAATGGATTTTGCGTTAATTGAACGGAAACAGGGATACACTGACCATCAAAAGTTCTAAGAAAATTCATGCTTTCACTGGAAAGTGCTGATCCCGATATTGTAAAATATATTGTCATTTCTGATCAGGCAAGCTTGTCAGACTGTACTGAGAAAACTGGTTCTGCCTCCTGATCACTTCGGTGAGTTTGATCAAGTTAAAGTGAAATAAATCGTGACATTAGTTATGGCTTAGATATCGATCTTTGTTTCATATAAATTTACGACTTAGTTTCACAGTTCTCGTTTGAGAACTAAATTTATCAGAATTGACACGACCGTGACAGTGTTTTACAGATTTTTAAACGCCCTGGACGTTCGTGGACACACCCCTGTAAAGACGGACTCTTTCTTACTGTCGATAAACAGGGAAATGATCTGCCGAGATTTTTTATTTGTAAAAAAATCGTGAATTATTTTGTAGATTTGCGCTTGATTTTGTTTGTTCCCGGAATATTTCACTCTCGTCCCTAGGCCCGCTTGTCGGCTCTTATCCGGTGGGGACTTGGGAAGATGGAAAGGTGGCTCAGGAAACACAGTTTTCTGTTAGACTAGGTTTTCACTAATTCAGCGCCGATCTCCTTCCTGAAAATATCTAATTAAAAACGTTACATTGTAGCACGTACAAACTTTAACATAATTTAATAAGGGCAATTTAAAACAGGAGCAACATTGTGACCGGAGATAGCAGTCACTTATGCAGGACTGTACTGAAAATTATTCCCGTAACTGAAACAGTTCTAAATTCCAGTGTCTGGACGTGATTTGATCGAATGGGTTCTGTTAGTTAGGGTTTAATCTTCCGTGTTCTCATATTACTAAAAGGCGAAGTAAAACCTCCCCCTTAAAGAACACTTCAAAGAAAGACACTTGGTTATCAGTTCCTGTTAGTTCTCTGTTGATTTGAAGCTGATATCTTACCTTACTATACATCATAAAAGATTCCATAAGTTATCAATTTCCACCAGACACAAACTATGCTTAAAGAACATTTCATTGATTTTTCAATAAAAGCCTCTTTATTGAAATATATGAGTTTAAGAATATTAGAAAACCCTTTAAGTATTTAGCCATTCTACAAAGGACATGTACAACATACAAAAACCGCACTTATCAACATCATATGAAAATCCTTATACAAAGAAAGCTGGGTGTTACATACGGATTGAAATATATTTAAAGCTGATGGCTTCATTGCTTGATCGTGCTCTATCACGTACTAACCTGATAAGAAAGTTTACGCCACAAATTTCAATATTTCTTTCAGTTTGTAACACAAGTTTTCTCTGGCTTAACAGAGACGATGTCGCGCCGTGTTACTCAGATTCAGGCCACGTCATCTATTCCTCTACTTTAACGACAGATTGAAATATAAAATACCACTTTTTGTTTTCTTAGTTTCGTTTGACATTAATAAACTCTGGATATCATCAATGTTCTCTTCTTATTACATTAAAACTAGCTGGATAACCTGGTCTTTAAATAACGATATTTCGTCCAGTCCATTAAATATATTACACAACAAATGCTAATAATTTGTCCTTACTCATTCCCACTCCCTGTCCGCTTTAGCAGTGGAAATGGACAGAGGAGCTCAAGATGTCAGCACTTTAGCCAACTCTGTGAATTCTTTAAAGTTTTGCATAACATAAACCCTAGTTTCCCAGAGCATTTTCACAAGAATGCGATCATCAGTCTCATCCAGCCCCACATCTGATGACATCGGCGAGCTAAAGCGATAGTAAGGCACATTCAGCATCTGGCACCAGGCTCTTGCACGTTCAACCACTGGGCCGTGAGTAGCGGTAGCCTGGAAACAGATGAATTGAAATTTAAAAGCAATAGGACTGTCTACTGTGTTAACATAGTTCATCTAAACATGAGGGGGGTTGGTAGAATTCAGGAAAGTTATGCAAACCTGAGACGTACTGCATCAGTGGAGCAAGTAATGGGTTTGCATAACTTACGAGAATTCTCCCAACCCCCCCAGTGTTTGGATGAGGCCATGTGAACACTGAAAAAGTTCTCTATTGATTTTATACAAAGCCGTACGTGCCGAGGAGCGGGGGAGGGGGGTGGCCCCCACGATACAATGGTATAAGATAAGATAAAATAAGATAACTTTAATTATTAGTCAAACTTCATACACTGTACGAATTCCGATTTTCTGATTGGTTGATTTGTACCACGTGACACTGGGTTATGACGAAACAACCGCCTTGACGTCATTATCGTGGTGTAATAGCCGTGGTGTAAATTCAATACACCACTGTCATTACACCATGGCTTCGGCTGACTCAAAGTTTGACGATATTTGTTTGCAGTGTATTCAATTTGAGTAATAAAAATGTTAACGCACTCATTGCTCGTGAATTATCGGGATTTACCTGCACTCGTTCACTAACAATGAACTCGAAATTTTCAATACCGCACTCGGCGGCCTCGTGCGGTATTGAAATTTCTCGTTCATTGTTAGTGAACTCGTGCAGGTAAATCCCGATAATTCACTCGCTGAGTGCGTTAACCTGTAATTATACACGGTTTTTCCATCAGTTGATTTAATTAATTATCTATTCTAGTACATCTATCTACCTAACTACAATAAGATTTAATAATAACAATTCAAAGAAATAAATAAGAATTCTGCTTTTCATGGAGGCCGTGTCTAAAATTTACTTAAAATTAAGATATTACTTTAAACCGTGGCGACTTAATTTAGATTTGAAATCGGTCAGTGAAGACGCTTGCCTTAGGTCTACAGGTAAGTTGTTCCACAATTGAGCTCCGCTGTACAAAAAACGTCTCTTGAGATAATCAGTTCGAGGCCTGCTTGTTTACAGAAAAATTTTCCCGGACGACTACTATCCATCCGGGTATTTTTTCTCGGACAGGCACTATTAAACAATTAGATAATGAGCTTGAGATTTCTATCGCGTGATAGTTGACGAGGGCCCACTCACGCATAGAAATCGAGAGCGAATAATCTAATTCTTTTAGTATAAATCTACTAATCGTTCAAAATCTTAGCCAAATCCTCTTTAGAGACACCTCGAAAACGCCAAGAAGTGCCGTTATTTTGTTAACAAGGGCTCACTGCTACACTACTCACTATCTATCACAGAATAGAACGTGAGTAGCGTAGCCAATCAGAGGACGTCATTCGTGATAGAACGCTAGTAGATTTATACTAAGGGCGGATAGTGTCTCTCCGCTTATGAGCACTATCGCGTCACGTGATCAATTTAAAACAAAAAGAATCGGAGAAAATTTAGTGGTGAACTATAATCTGTGATAGATATTGAGTATCGTTGCTGTGTGCGATAGAGGCCGCTTCTTGGCGTTTTCGAGGTGTCTGTTAAGAGGATTAGATAAAGGTTTGAACGACTAGTAGATTTATATCAAAACAACTCGATTATTCCCTACCTCAACTATCACGCGATAGAAATTTCGAGCTCATGATCTAATTCTTTAATAGAAACACAAGTAGAAATTTGGGAGAACAAGAAATGCTGTGGGAATAATTTGATTTATTGCGAGGTCAATGTTAACAATTAAACTTTTTGTTCTCCGTTTCAGGCTGTAGACTGCTAGTACAGTTACCATGGTTACCTGATCAACTAGGAGTTCTCCTAAAGCACGAGCTCCCATGAACACATTGGTTGCCTCCCAAATGGACTCTGGCTTGAACACGTCAAATGAGGGAACATGGACTGGTGGAGGGACACCCGTCCCTAAGGATACAACCAGGCCGAATGAGTTGCCTTGGACGTCTCGAACAGAACAGTTGTATTTATGAATGTCTGTCAGCACATCCAGGGTTGGATTGTTGGCAATTAATCCTCCATCTAAGAACGGGCCCATGGCACGGAAAAAGGACGGAGCGGCCCCAGTACCCCTGGCTGCACGCCATACCAGCTGTTCTAGGGGATAATAAAAGACAAAGCAAATCAAAGGATCCAAAGGACGCGAAGAATTTGTCAACTTACTGTTGGTCTGTCAATTGGCAATGCCATTTTTTGCATGTCGCGGTTCGGTGAACTTGATGGAAAAGTAGGAAGTCAAAGTGGAATGATCGATGGAATTCGATGAAGCAGTATTTCCGTTTTCCTTTAAAACTCAGTGCTGTAATAAATTACAAAATTCTTACCTAATTAGCTTTTTTCTCTCTCTTTCTGGTGTTTCCTTAAAACAATTGGGCGATTTTCGTTATAATGATCTGAAACTTTCCCAAATGGCATACAGAAGCACTTGAAAGACAGAAAAATAGCTAAGTAAAAAGAAAAAAGGAGAATATTCTATTTTAACTTCTACATAAACGACCTACTGAAGAAATGTCGAACGGAGCGGTTTTACGAGGTTCACGGCTAGATTACGTTATGTGAAATACCTGAAGGTTTTGGAGGCGCAGAAAATGGTGATTTTGATTGAGCAGCGTCGTCATGTTCATCCGGGACATCAAAGTTGCGGAAAAAGTGTAAACATGCTGGGCGTCGATCAGCTAGCACACCTGTAACAAGAACTCTGAAATAAAGAAAAAAAAGCACCCCATGAAGTTTTATTGACCAAGTCTTCACTGAAAGAACGTAAGGTTATGTTTTCTCGTACCGTGGGTGAGGAACAGAGGTCATCTTGACATTTTCTCCAAATTCTTGTCTGAGGAATCTCTCCAGTGGTTCAGAGTCATACGGCCGTGGACCCTTGAAAACCAAGTCTTTCATTCTGAAGTAAAGACCCTGACAATACCGCGCGGATTTACCTTAAGAAGGGAGAATAGAAAGCAAACATAAACTGTAGTATGACCAAACACCAATCATAGTTATTGCAGAATGGATAACTTGAAAGCAAGCCGGCGTCAATCCCGACTGATGTGAAACTCACCAGGCCATTATCGCAGGCGTAGGAGCTGGGGGAGTGGCGAGGGGCGAGGGGTGCTGCAGCCCCCCCCCTCTCCCTCACCCCAACTACGGAAATAATGTGATTTTTCACTCAAAACTCAGGATGATTCTGGCAACGACACTTGACAGAAAACATACAAAATAATGCTGTTTTCGTGATTTCCAAAACCCGTAAATAAAGTCCCTAGTTAGTTACTTATTTTAGACTATTTTTATTTTAACAAGTGTTTGATTTTACTCGGATTGAAACTGTTGCGATGATAGAGTATGATTCAACCTCCGTCACTTATGATTGACGGTGCACCTATAAGTCAAATTACTTCTACGAAACCTCTAAGTGTTCATATTGATCAGACGTTATCCTGGAATGTTCATGTTGAGAATTTATGCAAGAAAATCGCGTCTGGTGTTGGAGCGTTGAACAGAGTGAGATCTTTCCTTTCACATGCGACTTTCCGATCAATCTTCATGTCGTTAATACAGCCTCACTTTGATTACTGCAATTCTGTCTGGGGATGTTGCGGTAAAACCCTAGCCACTAAACTTCAAAAACTTCAAAATCGCGTACACTTACGCACCCGAACTATGATGCCAATGCTGATAACCTTATCCAAAAACATGGATGGATAAAACTTGATTCTCAACGAACAATCCATAAGGCTGTGATGGTTTATAAGTCGTTTAAATGGTCTTACTCGTACTCC